>WEKX01004454.1:212200-237265 GCA_013390025.1 Pitta sordida | reverse complement strand
ACGGAGGGTCGCAGCAGTGCCCGACGGGGCGGTCACTGCCCCCGCCCGCCGCCCCCCGCCGGCAGCGGATGCCCTGCGGCTCCGTGAGGTGCTGTCGCGGCTCAGCCTGGGCCGCGAGGACGTGTCCGAGGCGTCGGCGCTGGTGAACCGGGTGGTCTCGCACCTGGTCCAGGCCATCCGGAGCAAGGACGGCCCCTTCAGTTCCATCGAGCGGCAGAGCGCCGGCAGCTACTACGAGCGCGTCAAGGTGGGTGCGGCGGGCCGGGCGCCGGCGGCAGGTGGAGGACGGAGCCTCTCCTGCCGCTCGACAGCTGGCTCTCCCCAACGAGGTAAAACCGTAGGGATGACTCCATTAATTAACCACAATGCTTTATAAAATGGGAAAAAAATCACTACTGAAAGGTGTAGGTATGTGCAGTCGGTAAGAGACACCGTCTGAAGGGAACTCGCTTGAAGCTGCAGGAAACCCTGCTCTGAGCTCTGTGTGACCGCAGGACTCGGCAGGTACTGCACTACACGAAAGGCCCTCGACCACTTATAAATTTCTCAAAGATGAGGAGCAATGCGTACAAGTTGAATGACAGCAAATTCAGGCTAGATATTAGGAAGAAATCACGTATTTATTGCGAGGGTGGTGTGACACTGGTTGCCGAGGGAGGTTGTGGATTCCCCAGCCGTGGCAGTATTCAAGGCCAGGTTCCATAAGGCCTTGGGGAACCTCGTCTAGTGGGAGATGTCCCCGCCCATGGCGGAGGGGGTGAGGGGTGTGCTGGTGCTAGATGATCTTTCCAGGTCCATTCCAACCCCTTAGCATTCTCCAAGCAGCACCTTTGTTCTTGGTTCCAGCACACCCTGAAATGGTCAAACCTGTGGACACTTTACCTTTTCTCTAAAACCAGCCTGAGACATGGCAATGCAGTTTTTTTCCTTGCAACTGATTACTATGTGCAAAAGGATGAATGAGTTCAGCATTTATGCATTACTTAGCTCTAGAATCTTAAAGCTCTCTTAAAAATTAATAAGTTGAAAAGCTGGGAAGTGAACTGCTATCTGTAAATTGACTCTTTCCGCCCAAATGCACAGTAATCTTGCAATACAAAACCACAGGAGTAAGATACACTGGATGTGAAAAGTACACCAAGGCAGTGGTAGATAAAACCACAATTGCTACATAAGTCTAAAGAGAATAAAACTTAAATTGTGCATTGGCTGTTGTATTCTACTTTGCAGATATCTGAACCAAATGAATTTGACATCATGCTTGTAATGCCTGTTGCGAGGCTTCAGCTGGATGAGTCTGATGACACTGGAGCCTATTATTACCTAGCATTCAAAAGACAGCCAAAAGAAAAGTATCTGTTGAAGTTTGTAGATGAAGATGGAAAATTATCAGCCTTTAAAATGCTTCGAGCACTCAGAGCAATTATTAAACAAGAAATAAAAAACATTAAAAGTAAGTAATGAGAGAACAAGCTTCACTTATGACTGCTAAAAATCCAGTTACATTGTGCATATGCATTGCTTTGTTAATAAAAAGTGTTTTCCTCCCAGTCAACTCTGTGTGGCAGTGGAGCTGTAACCCCTCCTGTCCCTGGTACCTCAAGTTTGCTCATGTGTTAACAATCACAAATACATCTGAGTTAATCATACTCCATGATTAACAATTCCATTCTGCAATCCTCCTTCTGTATGAAAGTAACAAGTATTAAGGGTGCTTTCACATGTTTGGTGCTTCTTACATGACATATATATTTTGCAACTGTTGTGTACAAAGAGCTGTTTGCTGAACTGCAGCAAAATAAAGAGCTTTCTTTTACTAGGTATCTAATATTTTATAGCAATTGATACCGAAACTGTGCCCCCTTTTAGAGTTATTTTCCTCCAAAGCCTTCAGAAACATTGTGGCCAAATCTCTTTAGTGTGTGTTTTCAACAATGAAGCAGGTATTTGGAAAACGTTAGTGTACTTCCTAGTCTTAGACATAGTAAATCAAGCAAACACAGCAGTTCAAAAGTAGCGTTCCCTATTTCATAGAACTCCTCAACAAGCCTTCTCAATGTTTTATTTAACATCCATCTCCTGTAGGATAAAGAGCCAGTGACAACCCAGGTATGACTTTCGCTTGATTATCCAGTTCCTCATTAGTAAAAACCTTAAACATTCTTCAAAAAAAGATTTCTTATATATGTGTGTGTGCATATATATACTCTATATGTCTAATATGAAAAATCACTATTCTTTGTTACTAGATGTGGAAGTAACTGTGGCAAGGAAAAAGGCTGGAAGCCCCGCAATAACTCTTCAGATCAAAAATCCTCCATCGGAAATATCAGTGGACATCATCTTGACTTTGGAAGTCCAGCAGAGCTGGCCACCTAGCACACAGGAAGGCCTCAAAATTGGACAGTGGCTGGGAACAAAAGTCAGGAGAGAGTTCAGATTTAGACCAATTTATTTAGTAGCCAAGCAAAACAAAAGAGAAAAGGTTCTAAGAGGTACCTCAACTATGGACAATTATAAGTTATGAAATATCTTCTCTACAATTTGATCACTTACAAGTGCTATAAGAAAGGCTATCCAGACTGTGTTCAGTATTCTGCCTACAGGTCTTTGTCTCATCCTGGATATATCACTCTTTAAAATACTGTATTTGTGATAATGCTTGTCCTATACTGAAATCTAAATAGAGAACTGCTCACCAGGCTCCAGACTAAGCATTCCTAAGAGCATTAATATACTAAATCTACTCCAGTCAGACACATGCATATGAACCTTCCCTGTGCTAGTGCTGTACTCAACAGAGGCATGTACTCCTTTGCTTTTTAAGGGAAAAAAATCCTGCTTCTAAAAAGGCAGGGAACATCCCTGTACATGGGATTACATCCACAAATCAAATCCTTCTGCAGGAAGCAAACTGTGTTCTTTTCTATCAAGATACATTATTTCTCATTGAACTCTGGGATGGCTACAACATTTTTTTTTCCTTCAGATCACTGTCACACTGAGCCTGCGTTAGTTTGCACAAACATCCTGACTTACTATTGCAGTATAAAACCTGTTGATTTCAGGCGCTCTGGTATTTGTTTTTAATTAGCATGCCCATGTTATCAATGCCAAGTAAATCATTACTGCTGTACTGGGCTATCTCTTCCCATGCAAATTAAATGCAGAGTAACTGATCCAAACAGGCAAAGGAAACAGTCTAACTCAAGTAAGGAAGGCAAAAATGACTGCTGGGTTAAAAACAGGGTGTTCAGCTATGTTAGTAATTATTTTCAGAAGCATGATCAGAAGAACAAAAATAAATGCTTCAGAACAGTCACCTTACCTGAGACCAACTCACAAGCCTATTGCACAAAGGAAAACCAGAAAACACAGTAAGAACAGAAATTCAAAGGCAGTAGATTTCTAGAAGTAATGCAATTCTCCAGCTCATGTTCAACAAATTCAGGGAAGTTCAGAATTAAACTTAATTTTGAAGTAAATCCAAACATCCTTAGGAATTTAAAGCATCCAAACAATTAACTATGTCCTATATTAATTACATTCTAATTGTCTTTGTGTGGACCAGCTGGGGAATTAAGGAACAACCAACTGCAGTCACTGAATTATGATTTTTTTTATAGGGACTAAGAAAATGCTGATATTTAAATTTAAGGCAACTGCAAAGTGTCTTGTTTGTTTTCTAGATACAAACACTGATATCACTTAGTGCTGTGTAACAATTTAACAGTCTTGTGCTTAACTTTAGAAAACACCTGGCGACTTTCCTTCTCGCATATTGAGAAGGCCATGATGAACAACCATGGCAACTCTAAGACCTGTTGTGAATCTGATGGACCAAAGTGCTGTAGGTTGGTATTTCATATGAGTATTTAACTTAAGCCTGTGTGAGCTGGGCCAGTGCTGTCTAGCACTGTTTGAGTTCAGCATTTAAGAATTCGTGCTAAGAGTAATTACTCGTAAGAAGAAGCAAGAATAAGGCTTTTAAGCATAATAGTACATAGGCAGTACAACATTGCATGTATTCATTGAATGCCTGACTTGCATTTACTTAATGAAACGTGGAAACAATCACGTTGCTGCTTCATACTCCAGACATGCCTTACAATGCAAAAGATTTGACTTGATAAATAAATAATCCTTCCTAAATTCTGCCCTGTTTAGGAAAAACAGCTTAAAAAAAACAGCTTAAAAGAGTCTGGTGACTCTTCTTCTAAGCAAAATTACCTTGTATCAAGGCAATTTCTAAAATGATGGTGAGAAAAGAACTGCTGAACGAGGTCAGGATGAATAAATGATTTTTCACTTCTATAAAAACTGTTTTCCAGATTTCGTCAAAAAGGAAGAAGAAAACCCACATGAGGTACAAAACCTCTTTAATTAGTAAACTAAGAAGTTGGCTTGCCAATTATATCTTGTACTGATTCAAGAAAGTCACGAGAACTAATGCATAAATTGCGTTTAAATACCTAAATTACACACTTAGAACTATGTAGCAGGTACCTAATAAATTCTTATTTATTTAACAGGAAAGGTTGTCTTAAGCTGCTGAAATATCTTCTAGAACAACTTAAAATGAAATATCCAAAAGAGTTGGAAAAATTCTGTTCATACCATGTCAAAACTGCTTTCTTCCACTCCTGTGTCATGTGGCCATATGACATAGACTGGCATTCGGAAGACCTGGATCATTGCTTTCAGAAATGTCTGGGATATTTTGTGGATTGCCTGCAAAAGTCTCAGCTGCCTCACTTTTTTATTCCCCAACACAACTTGCTCAGCCTGGAAGACATAGCCAGCAATCATTTCCTTTCAAGACAGATAAACAATCAACTGAACAACGGATTCCCAATATTTCAAGAGAGGTGTTAAAGTCATTGTTTACAATAGTATCTAATCATGTACATTTGAATATTTAAAATGAAAAGTTTTGCACCGTGAATTAATCTTCAGTACTCTGGTAGTACAAAAACCAACCAAAAATAAAATGAAGAACACTAAGAGAAAATTGCATACTTCATTCACACTGCTTAGCCATAACCCTTAAACGAAACAGGAAGTTTTAAGTAATATTTATCTTCCCTATCCAAATGTGTCATCTGCAAAACATCTTCCAAGTATACTAAGAACATATAGAATAATTTGCAATAGTTAATTTTCCACATGTAATGTCTATGTTCCCAAATACAAAGGCTTCAACAACTGCATAAGGGGAAAAAAAGACTATTTTATTAAAAATGAAGATCCACTGCAGAATATCCAAAATGCACTCTTGCTTTCAAAAGACAAAAAAAGTCACTGGAGTTATTTTGACATTGACCAGACCAACTCCTCCAGAGTGCCTGGGTGGATGAAGACCTGCAGAGGACAACCACTAGCAGTGACAGAATACCAGAACAGTGAAAGAATATTATATCAAAATACTAATACAAAGCTCCTGAAGGAACATCCTTTCTGCGTCTTCAGAATTGCTTTGGAAATGAGTCTTTTCACAGGATTTTGGATAGGAAGCAACAATTACCTAATATGCTGCAACAGAGTTACTGTGCCAATGAACAGTTGTATGAATCTTTTAGAACGAAATGCGTCTTTCAACCCACATCCAAGAGGAAGACTCTTGATATGAAAGGTTATCAAAACCAAAATGCAGCATGAAAATGACACTCACAAAATAGGAATTAAGCTCAGTTTTTTTCATGTTGAAGAAATGTTAGGAAAAAAAATTAAAACAGTCAGCCCTCGAATACCACGGTACCACAAGTCTTGTTCCCCCCTTCTGCATGGCCCTCTGTCCATGTTCATAGGCAGCTCATTAATATGCAAATTTGGCCCACCCCCCCCCACCACCTCACCCCCTGGTGCTCCAGAACTGTACTGGCACTGCCCTCCTGCGTGTTGGTGTTTGTGTCAGTGCTTCCTGGTGCCTGCAGCCACCCCATGCCAAGAAAAAACCCTTTTCCCCTCGTCCGGAGACACTGGTGGGGGGAGCCGCCTGCGCCGCTGTCCTGGTGTCTATCTGGTCTTGCCATACTCTGGGTAGATGTCTACCCTGACAAAGTCTCAGACACCATGTCTAACCTGACTGTGTGTAAGTCTTTCATAACTGCATGAAGCCTGTTTGCTCTGAGTGGAGCAGGGCAGGTGCGGAGCTGCGGGGACCAGCCGTAGCCTTCTCGCTCAGTGTAGTGGGGCGGGCGCTGCTCAGGCAGAGCTGCTGCAGCCGCCTCGCTCCGAGCAGAACGGGCTGGGCCTGCAAAACTGCTGCAACCACCTTGCTCAGAGCACAGCGGGGTGGGTGCAGAGCAGTGTGGCCGTGGTCTGTGCATCACAGCGTGCTGGCTGATTTAAATATTCATGTGTGTTCCCGCCTCTCATGTGGGAGAGCGAGGTTTGATTCCCCATTTAATAGGTGGACTCAACGATCCCTGTGCGTCCCTTCCAACTCAGAATATTCTGTGATTCTGTGACTGTCAGTTCACGCAGGCACAGTTGCGAGTGCCCTGCAAAATGGACCTTCCCAATTGCAGAAAAATCATGCTGCAAAGAAGTGAAGCCATGATAGGGAAAGCACAAAGTGGAGATGGTTGACTCTACGTCCTATTACTGAAAGTGTGCAGGGAACCTGGGAACTGCCATGCTGCAAGTAAATTTGTATTTTGCTTCTTCTTAAAGAAGCCAAGAGAAGTCCATATTTTAGCCTTCTTTTTGAAGGCAAAATAATTTACTGGCCTAAATAGTGCCCAGATTTCACCTCAATTATGAGCAAATAAAGACGGAAGACCAGAAGAACATTTAGAGCATAATTTTACTAAACTATTCTCATGTCAGTAAATTCAGTTTACTAGCATTAAATTTACTCATATGATACATAAATAAACACAAGATCAGACCAAGCATCAAATGAAGGAATGACTCCTCACATAAATTCCAAAGAGTGAAAATAGGCCCCGTTATTACTAGGAGTCTGTGTGCCACAACATGACATCCAAATGTAAAGTGTAAATCAACTTCATCTGGAAGAAATAAAAGCTGACTGTCAAGTCCATTTGTTTCTCCATGACTTCATTAACAATGTTATAGTAAACTCTGGTTTTCTTCCTTAAGCTAGAATATTACATCCATGAAAAAAAGGGTAGAAGCTGTTTTTATTCCCAGTTAACCACAAGCATGTACTTCATGTCACGTTCTCCTCCATTAAAAGGAAAAGCAGACCTCTCTCAAAAAAAGCCTGACAGGTCTTAACAGTTTAAAGAAAACTGGCTTCAGCAAACATAAGTTACTACAAACAGCAGTTTTCAAATAACTAAGTTATCCTTAGAAATACTTCTTTGTGCCAGTGGCAGATTCAACACATCAAGGCAAAGGTACAGTATTTTGAAGCTACATTGACTAACATTGGTTACAATAACTAATAATCCTAGTTAAATAATTCAGTTCTCTGAAAATAAAATGGAAAAATAACCTTTTACATTTTTATATATTAATACTGCATTGAACTCCTCTCCAAACCAACACACACTATTTATTTTTGAGCAGTACATAATAGCTTTAAAAGTTTTGTGCGCTATGTAAGAAAAAAAAAAAGAAACTAATTTTTATGTGAAAGTAGTGTCCAAGTGCAATGCTTGATTTCTATATAAAGTTAATTCTGTTTTCTTTTTTAACGGACTTTTTAGAACAGTTTACTTAAATGGGACAGGTACAGAAAACAATCAAATGAAAAATGAAATATATAAATTCAAGCCCATAGATTCTAACACTAACTATAATCACTTTGTTTCAGTAACTTCAAGGGGTTTACAGTTATTTTGAGAACTTTCTCCAAGGTCTTTGTATATCCTTTTCACTTTCTCTTCTGATTTGAAATTGTTTATATCTTTCTGCCATTGCAATAAGCTCGTCAGGAACTACCTGATAAGAAAGCATCAGAAAACCAAGATCAGTTTTAGATAAATCTAAAATATATAGGACTCTGCTTTACAAAAATGCTAATGATTATCTGGCTCCTGTCACTTTGTAGATTCTTTTCTGTAGAGATGCACAGAGAAATCTTTTTACATAAAATTGTACTGAAATATAATAAAAAATAATCATCACAGTGTCTCTAGATTTTCAGTTACATATCTATGCTTGTATCACCATATCTAATGACAACATTAACCCAGCTAATTACAACATCATATTTCAGACAGAAGTAAGTCTTTATGAACAGCTGGTATAAACATCCAGTGCCACTAAAAGGTGATACCATACTATATACATATATTTGAATATTGATTGATATTAAATTAATTCCGGAAGTTTTAAGAGGCTCTGAAAAGAAACTTTGGGACTTAGAGTGTTGCCTTAAGAATGGTTATCGTGCATATAATGAAGCTGTAAGACAAGAAAAGAAGGGCAGGAGAAAAGTCAGTTCTCCCACCACGGGGAGGTCACAAGAACACCTTACCACGATCCACAGTGTTTTTTGGCATGTTTGTAATTATGTGGAAAAGAAGGTGAATAGTATCACCAACACACTGCACCTCAGGTTACTCGCATTCATAAGGACTGAAGCCAGATGTGAAGAATTACAGAGACTTTACAAGGTCGAGTGGCAGTGACCACTGAATGAAAAAACTCATGCTGTTCTTTTGCTCATGGAACAGAAGCAGTGTTCAAGAAATCTTCTTAAACCAGGTCAGGCATAATGCCAACATTAATGCAATGTTTACTAAACTATCAAAGCCAGCCCACTTCCACAATCTGTGACGGCACACATAGAAGTCACCTAGTCCAGAATCAGTCTCCTCATTAAACANAGTGGCCTGCTAGACTATGAGGGATCTAGGTGGTGTTACGCTCTGGGATGTGCTCTCGGTCTCTGTACGGGTGTTAGGTGGTGAGTTGGACTAGATGATCCTTGTGGGTCCCTTCCAACTCATAATATTCTGTGATTCTGTGTGTGATTAGTGTGATTGCTCTGCCTGTGTGATTGGCCCCTCTGCCAGTGGCACAAACACAGTGCAAATAGTGCAGTACAAATGGAAATAGTTTTAAGTCTCCCTAAAAATGCCTAGCCCTGTCAATGCTTGAATGCAGCTAGGACAAAGGGTCTGGTGGAGCCAGAAGGTATATTCCTCTACTTCCCGTTTCTTTTGTCAGGCTTTATAACACTGCAGTGCTTGCCCTTTGCTCTCAGCAACTTTTCATAAGATGGCACGAGGGACGGCTCGCTGGTCTGTGTTTTATGTGCTGAATTGCTGTTACCAGTAAACAGCTGCCCTGGCTCTCAGGAGTCCACAGAACATGATGCCTCTGGAACAGTCTATTCTGCAGAAGTTTAGAACATTATTATTATTTAAACAAAGTAAAAAATGATGCATTTCTAGCTGAAAGTCACTACAGACTTCTATCTAGATCAAAGTAATGAGACAAAATTAGTTTTCAGTTGAAACACCGGATGAGTTTCTTCCACACTATCAGATCCGCTCCTACAGCTTGAAGCATAATTTATTCCAACTAAAACTGCCACAATTTCTTGCAAGAGTGAATTTTGAGGAAGCACAAGGCAAGGATGGGAAGACGCCAGGATAGGTAAGATCCAGCACCTAGTGGTTTATTGAGATTTTTACATGGACAATGTGTGTATCTGCTAAACACGAGTTAAATAGTGTAGTTCAAGTGAGAAAACAGAAAGGGATAAAGATGCCATAATTAATAGGGAACACAGAGATTAATATTTTTCTATCTGTTTCCCAAATAAATCTGTCCATGGTTCTTAATATGCTTTTATATATAAAAGGTCCCTGTAGCATGATATAGATACCTTTTTGTTGTACCTATTTTTCTTTATATATTCTTTATATTCAAAATCATGGAGAATATCTGGCAAACAAATGCAGTTTACTTATTTTGAAATTGAAGCATTCTGAACCTTCAGATCATGTTGTCAGTGCTTCTCTTTCATTTTACATGATGCTTTAAGACTGTAATAATGGTATTTTCATTGTCATGACAAAAAACTTCAAAAACAATCACCTTGTCTGTATGGGTATTTCCCTATCAGATGGAACTAAAAATAATGTTATGACTAAAAGTAATCCTTAAAAGCAAGGATTCATTTTTCTTTTCCTCCCTCAAAAGCATCTTACTAGGTTTGCAATAAAGTGACATAGCATCTTTCAAAGAAGAGTTGTAAACCAAAATACTCAGGTGAAGCTCTAACCCAGAGTTTAAAGTTTGAGTAACTTGTCCATATAACAAGCATAGCTTCTAAGTAAAAGCCATTGAGTTTGTACTAAAACTTCCATCCCTCAAAACAAACCCCAACCAAACAGAATTTCAACTCAAGCCAGGGCCTGAACTGCAGACTTACTATTAATCAGGCTAAATACTGAAGCAAGAAACAGCAACACACTTGTCTCTGGTTTCTCAGATACAGTGTCAAGGGAAAAGTACAGCTTGAAAGAAAGCAAGCACATTCCAGTCCTATTTCCTACACTATTTATGAGCATGAGAAAGAAAGATAGCTTGGTAAAGTACATGCAAGTATCACAACTGTCCGATACAATAGATGTATAGGTAGTTGAGCTTCTTCTGATATATCTGAGTACTGTGTCCAGTTCTGGGCTCCCCAGTTTAAGAAGGATGTTGAGCTGTTTGAGAGGGTCNGATATATATATTGTTAGTATTTACATTATTAAACAAGAACATTGGTACATGCATCTAGAAGTGAAATACAGATAGAATAAAATACTACAAGGTAAAACAGACCCTATTATTCTTCTGAAGAGTTCAGTGTGCGCCCATGTTAATTACTTTTTCTTTGGACATGGAAAGCTTTGGCTAAAGACCACACTTCTTTTCGGGGAATGATCTGTAAGGTAAAACACAGCTAAGGCTATCCAGGACAAGAGAGACTTAAATACCTTTAATTTCCCTGCGACACTACAAACACTCAAGAGAGACCTAATAGACTCAGATCTTCATGATCTGCTCCAGGTGTTGACCCAGAACCAATATAAATACTACTCAGTAATATATTCTTACTTGGTTTGTTCTTTCCAGAATTTCTATCAGCTCTGATGCAAACCTCCAATCATTCTTCGTGACAAGCGTTACTGCCTCCCCAGCGCGTCTAAACATGGAATGAAGCAACTGTTCATCTTCCAAACAACTGTTGATAGGCTTTTTCTACTGACCTATGCAGTAGACAACTGTACTACAGGCAATATTACTGAGCTGGTACATATAAAAGTGGCTTCAGTATTTACTATGCACAAGACAGAGAGAACTTTTCATAAAGATCAGCATATAGCAATTCACCTAAAATTCAGAAAAAGCACAGCTAATTTAGACTTTTAGATAATAAACCTAGCATAAAGACAAAGTATTTAAGTACGAGACCTACATTCATATAATGACTTAAATAAACATATATGAGAAAAATCCCACTTGTACTAACCTGGGAAAGCAGCATCCAAAAGTGCTAACACCAAACTACATCACCATGAAAGGCTGAAGACTGAATTTACATGTTTTTCCCCAAAATGCTGTCTAGAAAACTAAACAACTCAGCAGATCATGAAGAGATAAACAGAGAAGCAGCATTTCAGAATATCTAGCAGACACTGTTTCAAACTGTAATTCTTCCTCACATTTAAATCAGCTTTCCAACACCATTCAGTAACAGAGAAGTGTAAAACCTGCTTGCCTTCAATTCAACCGTGAACTAATTTCAAAACATAAAGGAGTGTGATACTCTGATAGACTCTAAAGTCTTCACTCCTCCACCCCAGAATCTGACAGGAAAAACACCTATGCAGAGCATAAAACATAAAAAACCATTGATCATATGTGTGTAAACACTTACCCTGCTCTTCCAGTACGACCTACTCTATGGACATATTCTTCAATGTTGCGAGGGAAATCAAAGTTAAGAACATGAGTAATATCATGCACATCAAGGCCACGGGATGCTAAATCAGTAGCTACTAATATTCGAACTCTGCCTAAAATAAGTACAAGAGAAAAAGAAAAGGATTTATGGAATAAACAGAAAATATACTCCAGCCTATTGGTTTTCTAGCTTTTAATGTGCTTATTACTCTTAATACATAAAGGACAAATATGCTTGTTGCATGTCACACTGAGTTAGCTCAGAATGTGGCAAGTATGGACTCAAAATGTCATCTCACTATTATTTGCATTTCAAAAGTAGAACAGTAGGCCACAGAAGTAAGAAACACGTCTCATTGATGTAAAGAGTCTGAAAAACCCAGAAACTAACTAACTAACTAACACTCTTGTCACAAGATGAGTCTTTCAATAGCAGGTTCACATGATCCCGAAGTATAACCCTACCGGCATCAACTGGAGCAGAACTTTCAATGAAAGCACCATCACCTGACACTTACATTTACTGTTCTGTAGACTAACACAACTCCGACTTTTCCAGAAATGTCAAAAGTAAAATAAACTCTTAAACATTCCAAATTTTATTGAAGAGGAATTATTTTGTCTGCTGGGTTGGTTTTTTTTGGTCGAATTCATAAAGTAAACATATAATTCAGAGCTCTTTAATATTTTCATTTCTATTGTACTAAAGAAACACAGCACTGGGCAAATAGGCAAGTATCTGAATATTACCACCTTTAAAAACTTGGCCTAAACAAACCCATACTTCAGCACAAACTCACCTGTCTTGAAGTCATCTAAAGCCTGTTCTCGATCACACTGTTCCCTGTTACCATGAAGTGACTGTACTGGAATTCCTTGGATACTAAAGTCGCTTGCTAGGTCATCAGCTCTAGGATGAAATAAAGCAATGGCTCTTAAAAAGAGAACGAGAAAAAAGAAAGAAAACTGCACAGTATCTAAACTTCAATAAAAAAATTAACGTGACAACAAAAGCTAAATGTGTGCCTAAGGACAAAACCATATCTAGGTCAGCTGATATTTACTACAAGATAGCATGAAAGCAACTCTTTCCCACAGAAATATTTACCCTTACTTAAATATAAAAAAAAGTTAGGTTATTTTTCTGTTGTTCACTCAAAAAGTTCAAGTACGGCACAATGACCAGCCCCCACATCGATCAGGTCTTGCATACATCAGCTGCGTAAGAAAGTAAACAGTACATCACATTCATGTATCCCAAGAATCTAACTTTAACTATGTGAAAGTGAGACTTACCACCACCATTAATGATATTAAAAAAGATACAGTCAGTCTGAAGGAATAAATAAATAAATAAAAATACTACTGCTACCAGCACATTGTGGACAAGAGATATTACACTTGGTTTTACGTGAACTAAGAAACTCCTCAGTATTTCTGTTAGAAAACAAGAACAGATGTGATACTGGGAAGTGATTACATACGTAAGCTTTTTTCCCACAAAAATGATGACCTTATCTTTTGGCTTCATGGACTCAATGAAGCAATTCATGAAAGCCCTCTTTTCCTCCTCAGAAATAACGATAACTCTTTGTTCTACTGTATTTACTGCCTGTCAAACAGTAAAAAGGTATGTTAAGTAGAAACAGAGTAATTTTTTTTCCTGTTAATTCCCATATTACAATATTATAAAACTAATAATATGATACCATGAAAAATTATTTTAAAATCAAAATATGTATCAGTTTGGAGCCCGAAGAATGCTGACTTCTTGTTTCGTAGTTGCTTTAGGAGAGTATTAAAATTTATCTTTAAGGAGTTTGCCAAAACATGTATTTGCAGAAATTTAAAGGGCACAGATTAGCGAGATGACATAAATATTCCTAGCATTAGTTAAAATCAGACTCAAGTTCTTAAATTTGAGTATATTTTATGTTAATCCAAATCAAGTTAGAACAGTAGCAGTCTTACTTGAAACTACAAGCTTTTAAAGACATTGTCAATCTATTCGAAATTATCAGTTCTGCCTAATTACTCCAGCAACAGTTCATTACCAAAAGGTTTACTCCATTATAGCCAAAGGTTACCAAAGAAAGTCTAAGGTGTACCACTTAAGTAGCATAAAGGTCTAGACATACTAATGGCACAGAATCACATTATTGTGCCAAGAGCTGAAGACTCAATCAAGTACACAAAGACTCTCTCTCCACATGGGAATCCCTCCCCCTTTCCCGGAGATGTCATCTCTTCAATTAAGAGAAGCTCCGGCAAAAAGACACGAATGAATTAGATAAGACAGCTACAACAGCAGTTGATTTCTTTCAACCTCCTATCTTGCACTTCCAACAATGAAAGAAATGCCCTTTGATAAAAGTATAGTTCTGAACATCATAGATGAAAAGCACCTTTTCTCTCCATTTGTACCTAAAAATGTACTGGATACTAAGTTTCCTCGTTTGTTATCACTAAAAATGTAGAACTAAAAAGAAAAATTTCCTAAGGTCGTGGGAGAACTACCATTTCTGTAAATTCTGCTGGTAATGAAGCCAACTTCATACAGTTACACAACAACGCCAAGTATGCAGCTACACCCACATCTTAGAAGTTTTGGACTTCAAGGACAGTTCTTACCCTGTCACATACTTCCTGCTCTAGACAAGTGCCCTGCAGTCCAGAGCTCCCAGTCCCTTTGGGAAAGCAGCAGTTAGGAAACACAGGTTTAGATAAGCACCTGTGTGCATTAGAAGGAAGGCCTTCAGAAGGAAAACTAAGACAGCTACAAGAACTTGCTGAACGGAAATGAAGGCTGCAAAAATAAGGGTTCATGCAAAAACACCTGACACTGCAAAGTACAACAACTCAGAGTGACTGATATTTGTTGCTTGTGATGTCTTCTACTGAAGAGCTAAGACCTCAAGATACTGTTACAGAAACATAAAAAACAAAGCTCTTTCATACTTTAAAATTTTTTAGTTGTTTCTAAACTCTAATGAACTTTAGAACATCTAGTATGGAGCTGTTTCCTGAAAGCGCAGATTGATTTTAAAAGTTTGCATGCATTTATTTAGGTATAGTTACAAGCAAAAGCTTTCCTAGTTTAAACTGTAGGTTCTACAAAAGGAAGGAGAAAACCCTCCACAGGACAACTTACTGCTAAGTCAAGAGTGCCAACATATACAATCATGGGATTTTTCAAGTAGGATTTTGCGAGACGACGAACACCATCAGGCCATGTAGCACTAAACAGGGAGCGAAGAAGAAAACAGACACATGGGAATAGTGTGCAAAATCTTCTACAGTTCATTTAATTAATCAGTTTCTTTGGTTTCTTTGTTTTCTTTCTTATACATCACTGAAACACACATCCAATTGCAATAGTGAACTTATATAATAGTTTGTTTTATCTCTAAAACAACAGCTCCAGCGCAAAATATCGTAACAAAAACCACTGTTGGGATATTCTATTGTTAAATTCCCAAAACCTGCATAATTTCAAAATTAATACAGGTACAAACTGGCACAGACACTGATTAGAATGTCAGGAAACACAAGTTTGGCATCTCAAACTGATAGGGCAAATTCTAGCACTCCTAGGAAACCTCCCTTTTTGGGAGAACCCAATAGTCTATACAGTTGAAGTAAAACACCAAGAAAGGCAGTAAAAATGAAAAAAATTTATGATACAACCCATTAGGACTGACTAGACAGAATTAGGAAGTAAACCAGTAGAAGTTTTAGTAAACTGACAGATTTGTTTTGAACGTAACTGGTTCAATAACCTTATGTTTATGGTGTTGAAGTACTATTATGTTTAGGTACCTTGTCATAACAGTTTGTCTGTCAGGACGCACATCTATCAGGATCTTCATTATTTGAGGTTCAAATCCCATATCCAACATTCTGTCAGCCTCATCTAAGACCTGCTCAGAACAAGATAAATTATTCTGCCTAGATCCTTAGATAAGGGTTTCAGCAAGACATTACACAGCTTATGATTTCAACAGTAACAGTTTTAATTGCAGAATTACACAATATACTGTAAAACCTGATAAACCCTGTAATTCCCTTGACACTTCTTTCTTCACTGAACAAACTTTCTTCACTGAACAAACTTTCTTCACTGAACAAACTTTCTGCAGACAGAAAACGGACAGCACCTCTAAGAGCACTTAAGGTCAATGAAGAAAAAACAACTATCTGTTTTCACAGTAATTTGGTTGATATCCAAAACTCAGCACAGATTTAAAAAAACCCAACAAAACCATAACTAACTGAACTCAGAGGGGGGAAACCTGCAGAGGAAACTTTCAGTAAGGAAATTGTGGCACTTTCAAGAGGAAATCTCATTTCTACTTCATTAGAGATCTCAGACAAGATCAAACTATCAGTTATCAATTTAGTTTCTCATTAGAAGTAGGAAAGAAGCCAGAGCACACATTCCGCTGCACATTAGGACACTTCAGAACTCCCAGAGCTCAAGCTTGTTTCATTTGGCAAAAAACCCCAACGAAATGAGAACAAGTGAGGTCTGAGTACAACTCTAAAAAACTGATGCCTTTTTCTAATATACAAGCACACTTGTGAGTGATTTCGGTCTGACATCCAAGATTCTCTTATCTCCTTTGATTTATACAAATGGTACTTAAAAATTAAAGTTATACAGATTGTGCTTTTACGTATTGATATCTTCTAGTCACTTAATGCGGAAATAGAAGACTGTGATGATAATCCATTTCTACTCTTCCAATTTTGCTGTTCTATTATTTTCTGGTATTATGTACATTAAAGGTTTTGAATAATTACCTACATAAATCTCTGAAATAATAACAAATCGTCAACTTATAGACAGAAGACAAGAATTCTATGAATTGATTTAATTAGCTTTATTTTCAGAGGGTTCACGGAGATTCCATTAATTGCATGGATTCTAATAGAATGGCAAGGCTGAAACACCACTCATTTTATATTCACATTTGGCTTCACTGCCCTTTCAGCAGCACAACCTTTCTGTGCTATTAAGCACTCAGCACTTTGCTGGAAAGCAAAAGAAAGCATTTCAGTATGCCTATTAGATTGACCAGAGTAGTTTAAGGTTACTTTCCTTATTTCTGATAGCTGCTTAATAAAGATTAAAGGCTGTAACACATGTAAGTAGACATTAGCACTAATTTATTCAAATGTGTCGTAGCCAGGTTTTGGTTTCTAAGCCAAATGTCCCCCAATGGAGAATTTTAGGCTTCTTGTTATCTATATATTTACTTGTTCATTAATATTGTTCATTTCAGTTCTATTTCTTGGCAAGAAATTCTTACAAGCCAGTTCTTCATGTGAAAATTATTTTCTTTCCTGTTTTAGATAAGCTATTGTTAAGTTTTACATTTTTTTTCGTATTTGAAGAATAAAAGTACTACTTCAATCTACAATCTAGGTCCTACTTCATGATTTACATATATATTACTATTCCCTTTCTCTTAAGTGCTTCCCAATTATTGATGAACAATTCAAATTTCCTTACTTCTGCTTTATGAGAATAAAGTCCACAGAAATTAGCACTCAAATTACTGATGAATGAATACTAATTTACACTGGACACAGAACAACACAAAGCAATCTTCAAATGACATGTACTGTAAACAATGAAAAAGCTATTTGCAACAGGCTGCTGGTTTTCATTATTTCAGAAGTAAACTGGGAAATTTTATCTTGAATAAATGCCTTCCTAACAATCTGAATCAGGACTGCAATCAACTTGACGGTTCTATCAAGCAAGAAGAAAAATTCCTACCTCCAATTCACCTTGTGTACAGTGTCTATTTAGACATAATGAACTCTACCGGTTTGGTTTTTTGTTTCTGTGGGTGTCTTTTTGGTGGGGGTTCTTTTGTTTGGTTGACTTTTTTTTGACAAGCAATTGTATCCCAGTAGAAGTCCTCTAGGAAGCAACTGTATTATACTAGCAAGTAATACTCAGTGCACTTTGGGAGTGTTCACAAGACTCATCAATACCTTTAAATTAAAACTGTAAATGAAGCTCACCCAAGATGTTAAAGTTGAAATCTAATACCCCTTTATGTTCTTTGAAATAAGGACACAAGATTAAATTATTTGTTGGCTGAAAACTGACAATGAAGCTCTGAGAGCAGAAATTGTCATACATTTAAAAGTAAAAGACTGCATGTCAAAATGACAGTAACATTAAAAAAGATAGAATTTTAGATGCCCAACTTTTCACGTGGTACCTAAAGAAGTACAGCATTTCCATAAAGTCTGAGGCATGAGCCATTAACCACATCACAAAACAGGGTCCTTGCACCAGTTTCAATCTTCTGAAAACCTTTATCTGTTAATGGTACAACAACAAACATATTTCCTTCTGCTGTACATCCTTGTATTTTTTCAATTTGACAGCTAATTGTTTTTAGCTGTGTCATACTACAGGCTATCCTGCAGATACCGAAACGTTTGATTTGGGTTCATTACACACTGTCTAACGAAGTGTGTGCTTGTAGTATGGCCATAATTCACCTTGGCCCAAATATTATTACAGTAATCCCTCAGTTCTTTGCAGCTCAAACTCTGCAGCTTCAATTTTTCCCATTTCTTTTTCCCTGCAAAGACATTTTTGTCTTGCCTTGTTGGATTCCAGTGTTTTTCCATTTCATGTGAGCATGGGACAGCCGTGCATATGCAGACTGCCTCTGCCATCCCGGGGGGGCAGGACCAGCCTGCACCGGGGGCCTGTGCCTCTCAGTCGCCTGGGGAACCCCCAGAGTTCCCTCCCTTATGAATGTTGGAAAGATCGAATGGTGGGGAAGCTTTGTAACACTGTGTCAATGGTTTATTACAGCTGCTCATCCCAGGGCCGTGGAGGGACAGGGGCCCAGCAGAGTGCCGAGCTGGAGTCCCTGGGTGGCGCCGTGCCACCGCTGCTGCCTGGCGCAGCCCCGGGAAGGTGTGCCCACCACACAGGGGGAGGGCACAGGTGGATGGGACACTCCTGTGGTGTGGTGGCCACACTTCCCTTCGCTCCCCTGGCTCTGCCAACTGAGCTAGAGAGAGGACACCCTCTTCGCTCCCCTGTCCCATCGCAGGTGCTGGGAATGCCCTCTGGTGCTCCGGGGCTGAGGGGGGAGGGAGATGGGTGCGGCTCTTTAGCAAATGTACGAACCACTGCTTTGAGGATTTCAGCCTTTGCGGGACTCTTCTGGTCCCGGACCCCTGCAAAATTTGAGGGATTACTGTAATTTTCCTATAGTTCTCAGAAAGCAGGTTGTCAGGTCTATTCTCCTCCTGCTGAGCAATTACACTTTACTTACACAGGAGGCTGCTCTCGTCTTCCAACAACAACCTTTTTTTTCCCAGATGGCCCAATTTCTAAAGATCCTATACCACCTCTGGCCTTGCCAGTAAGCTCACAACTATTACCCAGAATTGGTGCTAACTTGTTACAGCATAGTGAATATTTAACTCTCAGAGGGGAGTGGGTGGACAGAAAGCAGACGAAATTGTCAAACTAGGCAACAACCAACCAGTTAAAAAGACAAGTTTAAAATAATTTGAGTAAAGTGAAGTATTTTAAAAATAGCAGCGGGTTTATGTGTCCAGCAAAGCAAAAGGCAAGAATGAAATGGAGACATAAGGACTCATATGTGCTTACATGGCTATTTTCCCACTGAGATCAAAAGAAAGTCAGTCCCCCAACATTTAAATATCTGTGTGTGACTCTGGTGCTTACTGCACAAGTTCTAATAAGAACTCAAGTCACAGTTAACCTTTAAAAAGAAATGGAAAAGACAGCTTCAGAAAGGCATTCCATCCACTAATAACTAATCCTGACAAAACAAATTTTAGAACACCAAACATTACTGAAATGAGGTAACAATTTAGCATCTTTAAAATGCTCACTGTACTACAAGACTATTTTATTTTTTCTAGGGAATATTCCACATCTGCAACACAATTATGATAAGTATGAATCATCCCGCCAACACCAATATCAATGTTAAGCTGTATTGTAATTAAGACTTTAGAAGTTTAAAGAAAACTCCATTAAAGCTAAAGTTCAATGTGAGTCAACCATTATTCAACTGGTGCATTACTCATTCCACATCAGCTACTTGCCAAGTATGTTATGCTCCTCAAATTTATGAAGTTGTTCATTTGAAGATCATTCAGTCTGCCAGGAGTAGCAATAACAATATCCACACCTTTGGTAACCACATCTATCTGTCCTTTTCGGTCCCCACCACCATATATGCAAATACTGTAAAATAAATGTTTTAGAAGTAATGCATTGAGTTTCAATTAAAATCAATCCTTTTCAAATAAATGCCATCACGTTGCTTCATTTTAAAAAGTACAACCTGGTTTTAAGAGGAAGGAATACAGTGTGACCGGCAGTTTCACAATAATTAATGAAAAAACACACTCCCTCAACAGTTCAGCAACAATTTTCTGCTGAAACTGCAGTGAAAGTAATCACAAAATAAAGGAAGATAGCTATTAAGCTTGAGTATGTTTGGGATTGTTCTGGAGATACTTACACAAAAACCACATGTACACATGAAAGGATGCAAAATTTTCTCAACAGTAGCATCAAAAATCAGACATTTTACTGTTAGGGTGACCGTAAGACTTATTCTGAATGCTATACAAAGTTAACTACATTCACCAGAGAGTTACTCAGAAGAACTACAAAAAGACTGGAGAAATAGACTGATGTGGAAATCCCACAAAGTTTAACAAAAGCAGACAGAGATGGAATTACCCTGTGACCAAGGGCCAAAATGCTAGAAGATGGCTTTGCAGAGAAGACTTGAGTGGCCAAGAAACCAAATGTTATTCAGCAATGTAACAGCACAAAAAAGAAAGCCAGCTGTGTACTGTGGAGAAGGTAGCCAGCAGGTTGACAGAACTCCTTATTGCCCTTTATCCAGTACTTGTGACATCACATGCAAAGCCACAATCACAGAATCACAGAAAATTATGAGTTGGAAGGGACCCACAAGGATCATCTAGTCCAACTCACCATCTAATACCCATACAGCGACCGAGAGCACATCCCAGAGCGTAATACCAACCTAGATGCCTCACAGTCTAGCAGGCCACTCTGAGCCGGAAGGGGCCCAGGGTCATCCAGCCCTACATAACTACAGTTTTTGTACCTCCCGTCTCTATTACAAGACAAGCATATTATACAGAAGCAATTCCAGCAGGAAGCTACCAACATGATCAAGAAGATGGAGGGCATGACCTGAGAACCTGGTAACCAGGCTTGTTTATCCTGAAGAGAAGGATCAGGGACACCTTATTGCTGTATACAAGCACCTAACAGCAAAGTGTTAAGAAGACGGAGATAGACTCTACTCGGCTGTCCAAACAGAGGGATAAGAAAGAACAAAGATATAACAGAGAGAACTCCAACTACATGACAAAATGAGTTTGACCATGAGATTAGTCAAAACAGGCATTCTGAAAACTGGGAAAATATAAACTCTGGATTTAGTACATTAATAAACACAATTATCTTACTAGGTGAATTACCTCACAAGTGGTAGGACAAAAAAATATCTCTTAACAAGCGAGAAGCAATATTACCTTTTAATTCCTTTGTATGCATATTTTGAACACTCTGCTTCTACTTGAAGAGCCAATTCTCGAGTTGGAGCAAGGACTAACATTCCTGGCCCCTCACGCTGATCCTTGGATCTACAAGGCATATTTAGAATGTGAGTACATAAGGACAGGCAAAGTCCATCAAAGTCCATCTGCTGCTGTTCTAAACTTCCTCAGCACACTGCTGCTAGCAGAATCTGTGGGGACAAGCTTGGTACTTATTCTACCAGGTTTCTAATTTTTTTTTCCAATTTTTGATTTTTAACTTCTTTACTAGAAAATCATCACATGGATGACCGGTGTAGGGGGAAATATTCACTGCTAAACAAGTCAGACATTTGAGCAATCCTTACATTGGCTGTGAAGTCAAGTGAATGAATCCAGGCATTAAGTATGCTAATGTCTTCCCAGTCCCAGTCTGTGCTATAGCAATAAGATCAATTCCTTGGAGTATAATCGGCCAAGCCTGGGACTAACATAAAACAACAAATACTCAGATGTACTTTTTACTCTTCTCTTAAGCTTCAGTTGAAAAGTCATCAAAATTGAAGACATACCTGAATTGGTGTAGGCTTTTGAAAACCAACTTTTCTTATATTAGCCATAATATCAGGATAATGCTCAAATACATCATCAAACTTACAAACAGGATTGGGAATGCAGCGCTTTTCACCTTCTTTTAAGTCATCACAAGTTACATTATTATTTTCCTTCCTGTGTAGAATTAAAGTAGTGCAGCTGCTTTATAGAGTCTCATACTCTGAAAAAGCAGAGCTAACATAAAAGACTGCATTTCTTAACTTAAATTCTTAGAACAACAAAAAACAAGCTCAGGCTCTTGAATGAGACTGAACTATTATTCTAACTGTTATGAAAGTCTTATTGTAGAACACGTCTGCCAGAGGCGTGAATCACTAATCTTTCCTAAAAATTACTAAATTAAAGTTATAAATGGTTATTAACATGAAATGTAGCCCTGTCATATTAGGCTACAATTACATTCTACTACAAATTAAGTAATTGTGACAAGATTTAAAACAAAAGACAACCCAGAATTCAGTAGAATGGATTGGACTTCCTCTTATATTCTGGCAAAAGCCTGCCCTAAGTTCCAGATCTAAGCTTTTATTACGAGACCCCAACATTAACCCTTCTCTCTCAGTATTTCATCTCCCATTTTCCAGGCTTTATACCTTAAAAGCAATTTTTGCCAAGTAGATGATTCCCTAAAGAAATGATCTTACCGCCACACCTCCACTTCTTCTTGCGACATAGATGCAGTCCTTGGCGATTCTTTATAGAAGTTTTTCTCAATTGGAGGCAAGTCTTAAACAATCAGAAAAAGTGAACTTGAATCAGCAACAACTAACACAGCTTCAGTGTAATTCTGCTAAAGCTTAAGCTGGAAATCTCCAAACCCAGACAGTGCCTTGTGCTAGGAGACAAGTTAAAAGTGATACAGACTATTGTTGCGTATGTAAAAGATGAAGGTTGAGCCAAACACTTCAGTATACGCAGAAGAACCACTTCCCCAAATTCCAAGTTCCAAAATAATTTCTACTAACAGGTACACATAGTACAACATCCAACAATTCTCAGAATTTCATTTTTATATGGTCACGTATAAAACAACATGATTTTCAAAGGGTGCAGTCAAAATACCAGTTGAGTAGCAGGTTTAAGTCTCCACACAACAACTACAGTGCTCTCCATGACCACGCTGAGAAATGCTGACATGGTCACTTCACTGCAAATACTTAACTAGTTTGAACAGTGAAAGATTCAGTTATCTCAAAGCAAAAATTAAGAACACTGAAGCATTCAACAGATTTACCACATAAAGACAAGTATCATACAATCAAAATTTTAGAACTAACCTGCCCACTTCATAGCTTGATATTTGGCACTGTTTTCTCGAAGGGAGTCCCAGTTAATCACTGATTTCTTTGGGTTATTTTCAGGCTTGACAATATTCAGTATTTTTCCTGTGGAGTTAATACCCAAATGCTTCTGTTGGATGAAACCTGTTGCAGTGTGTGGGAGAAACCTCCTCTCAAAACAAACACCTTATTTTTGTTTTCTATAGTAAGGCTTCTTAAATATTTTGAATAGACATGAAACATGTAACATGAAAATTCTTTCCTAGGTCTCTACCCTGAAATAATGCTAAAACCTGTAAAAATTCATGACAAAAAAGGGAAACACTTCAAACTCTAGCTACTTAAAGAAAGTAAGGACAGATGCTGAAATGCTGCTCCTTCAGCTATAAATAAGCTTGTGCAGCAGGCTTTGAAAAACTTGGGAATCTAGTAGATGATATGCAGACAGAAAGCTTTTAACAGCTGAAAGAGAGAAGTTTATTTCTAAAGCATCCAACACCACACAATGAAGTCTCAGTCTAATTATATCCTATACTTCTTTTTAGGTCAAGCTAGTAAGAAAGGTTTCACACTGAATATACATGTAAATGGCAATACAACTCTGTGGAAAATAAGTGGAAAAGCTGAAAACATGGGGAAAAAAGTCACACGTACTAAGGAAGTGCTAACTAATTCCACTCTCTTGAAACACACTCATCCACCTTCTGAGGCACTTCTAAAAACCAAATGCAGTACCCCTTTCCTTATTCTAATGCTGGAACACAGCCCTTGGATACCTTCTCACTCATTAGTTCCTCAGATTAACACCTATGGATGTTTGCCTGTGCAAAAACTTGTTGGGAGCACATACAAGACTGTCCACAGCTGAGAAAGGAAGATGTCTAGATATTTCTGTTTTAAGGAGGTGTGTCACTGTCCAAGAACAAAGTTAAAGTTAATTCGCTTTGTAGAATAATAACAATATAAAAACACTCCAGCAAACTGCCAAATATATCGAAAGACAATCCATAGTGGGTTTTTTTTTTCCCAAACTCACATTTCTTACCTTTCTCAGTCCAACCACTAATGCAGTCATGTCCAGGACTTCCAACAGCATCGTCAATTAACATCTTGGCTTTGTTTTGCACATCAATGCTGCCGAAAATCTTTACTTCAGATTCGTATGTTCCTCTTATAACCTATGTTAATAAAATGTTACTGAGACTTTTTAATACTGGAAAAACAAACATAATACAAGAACACATAAAGAAAATAATATTTGATCCTTTTTTCCCACCCCTGAAATTTAACTCCTCCTCCCAGGAAAAGGCCTCTTAATCCCTTTTCTAAAAGAAAAATTAATAAATGCATACTTAAAGGAAAAAAATCAATACCCTTTTCTATTTGGGCATACCATTCAAGTTGCACCCTCACTTCTAACTTTTTACCAATTCTTGTAAAACAGTGGAATTATTACAGCTACTGCAACACCATTCAGCTTCCTGCAGCAATTAATTTACACAAAATCAAATCCATGTATGTCCACAACAGAGCCCTGGTCTTGAGGACACAAGGCACACAGTACCTTTATCCTGGAACCTGAAGAATCCTCAAGTTCTTTAATTTTAGTTCCGCCCTTACCTGTTATAAAGATACCGAGGAGATATAAAGAGATTTAAGACGAACTGCCCAAAACTACATGTTATTT
>WEKX01004454.1:199267-211957 GCA_013390025.1 Pitta sordida | reverse complement strand
GCCCCGCTCGTGCCCCAGTCCGACATGGCGGCAGCGCCGCCGCCGCTCGTGCCGCGGACTTGGCGCGCCTCAGGCCCAGGGCGCTGATTGGCCGGGACGGGCCACTCTCTGAACTGTGATTGGCTGGCTCCGCGCAGGCGGGAGGGCTGTGGCCGTCCCCGCTGCCTTGTGAGGGCGTCCCGCAGCCGTGGCGTCGGTCGGGCTGGGAAAGGGCTTTGGGGTCATCGGCTGCAACCTGGGACACAAACACCATGTGCCAATTAGGTCATGGAACTAAGTGCCATATTCAGTTCTTCCTTAAACACCTTCAGGGACAGTGACTCCACTACTTCCCGTGGCAATCTATTCCCATATCTAATCACCCTCTCCGGGAAGAATCATCCCNTCACTTCTAACTTTTTACCAATTCTTGTAAAACAGTGGAATTATTACAGCTACTGCAACACCATTCAGCTTCCTGCAGCAATTAATTTACACAAAATCAAATCCATGTATGTCCACAACAGAGCCCTGGTCTTGAGGACACAAGGCACACAGTACCTTTATCCTGGAACCTGAAGAATCCTCAAGTTCTTTAATTTTAGTTCCGCCCTTACCTGTTATAAAGATACCGAGGAGATATAAAGAGATTTAAGACGAACTGCCCAAAACTACATGTTATTTTGGTTGTGACCAAACCCCGAGACGTTCACATGCATTCATCTACAAAGAACTTTTGACACCAGACTGACGGCAAGTGTCGGTAACTGTTTTGTCAATTTAGCAAACGCAAGGTGCGCGTAGGGGAAAGCCCCTCAGCTGAACAGACGGAGCAGTAAAACCAGCTCAAGAGTTTGCCACCGTGGGACTGCAGGGGCTTACTGGAGGGGAAATTAGAAACAGATGGCAACTAAACATCTAAAAAGGAGGCGTTTCCCCGGCAAGTGAGACAAACCCTGCAAAAGCCCCGTGCCGTGCCCCGGCGAGACACACGTACGGGAAGGGCGCGGGGCAGGAGCCCTTGCACGGCCGGACCGACGGAGGCCGGGACACATCTCCCTCCGGGACACAGAAGGAGGGCGGGGCGCTCTCCTCCTCCCTACCCCGTTACCTCACCAGAACAGGGCCTCGGGGCCGGGGGGGATGTGTGTGCACCGTCATTACCTATGAGAGCCCCGACCAGGGCGCTATCGAGGCGGAAGCAGAGCGGCGCCTCAGTATCCCAAGCCTGGCCGGCAGCAGCTCCGGGCGGCCACTGCCGCACCGTCCGCCCCGGGCCGCCGGTATCTCCTCGCGGCTCCCACGCTTGCCCTCCGCGGCTGACCGCACCCNGGCCAGCCACAACCTTTCTACAACCTCCTTTTGGGCAGCTGTAGAGAGCAATAAGGTCTCTGAGCCTCCTCTTCCCCAGGCTAAACAACTCCAGCTCCCTCAGGGGCTCCTCACAGGACTTGTGCTCCAGACCCTTCACCAGCTTTGTTGCCTTTCTCTGGAGTTACTCCATCCTTTCAAAGTCCTTCATGTGATGAGGGGCCCAGAACTGGACACAGTTGTTGAGCTGCAGCTTAACCAGTGCCAAGAACAGGAGAAAAATCACTTCCCTGGTCCTGCTGGCCACATGATTTCTGGTGTTTTCTGATTGTCCTCTGCTTCTTGTCTAGCACAGGGGGGCCCTGGGTGGACTCCACTGAAGTAGCAGTGGTGTTTTAGCATGGAAAGGGCTAGAATTTTTAAAAGGGAAGTAATAATATTTAATCTCAAACTAAGCCTTAATTATGTTTTGATGGAGCTTTTATGTTTAGTATGACCAAAAAGCTGACACGATATTGCAAACAATCACAGAATAGTTGAGCTTGAAGGGGCCTCTGGAGGTCATCTATTGGTAGCCCCCTGCTGAAGGAGGGACACCAAGAGCCAGCTGCTTTGGTGGCTTGTGACATTCACCAGCGACGGAGATTCCACAACCTCCTTGGGTAAACTGCCCGTGCTCGCTCACCGTCACTGTGAAAATGTAGAGAAAGACAAAACAAAGCAAAAAAGCATTAACACCCCCCACCCCTCTACAATTACATTGAAAAAAGTGCTAAATGCGGCTTTAAATGTCCTTTTTAGGCAAGACCCTGTACTCCTATTGTACAGAGCTGAATGAGGAACAGTTAAGTATGTATCTTTATGGATGCACGTCACCGCCTGTGCCTGGCATGACAACGTGCTGGGTAACCCAACAGGAAAAACTTCTCACTGCAGTCTTCTGACTCTTCCCTACTACCTCTGTGCACACAGGAATCAAGGCTGTCTTGCTTAATGCAAGAAGAGTACACATACATTTGCCTTTTTTCCTGACCTGTGTTTATTCTTAGACAGAGCTCGGCAGTATTCACATAAGCTGTGGGTACAAATGGCTGATATGGACAAAGTGCCTTTCTGGCAACTCCATAGTTCAATTTCAGTTTCTAAGATTATATTCATCAGAGAGGCAGGAGATCACCTGTACTTGGTACAGGAGCATTGTAGAGCAACTTTCATGGCTGAATGTAGAGGAAAGGGCTTCACCTAGGCCTCAAGTTGAACTGAAATGCCTTCCTTGAGGAATTCTACTCCTTGCACAGGCCACTGATTGCTAATCCTGAAACAATTGCCATTTGTCTAACAGAGAAGGCAATAATAAGTTCCACGCTCATTTTTATAGAGGTGCTGCAACATTAAGTTTATGTAAACACTGGTGTAAACAGTTACCAGAAACTGAACATGTCAGACTAGTTTCTGTGCATTTTATTCTAATAAACTTCCTTTGTTGTGTTTTGGTCCATTTAATAAAAAATCACAAAATT
Organism: Pitta sordida; assembly: GCA_013390025.1. Taxonomy (NCBI): domain Eukaryota; kingdom Metazoa; phylum Chordata; class Aves; order Passeriformes; family Pittidae; genus Pitta; species Pitta sordida. The sequence continues at coordinate 209,147 of WEKX01004454.1, read as the reverse complement.
TCAAAAGGAAAACAATGGGCAAGTTCCATTTTCTTCGTTGCTTGATGTGTGATTACACCATACAATCTTTTATGTAAGGAAAAAACCTCTAGTAAGCATGGTACTTTTCAAATTATTTTTATTAACAACAATATGGATTCAACTTTGTCAAGAATTTACAATTACCATTGTAATGTACTGGCTAATGTCGATGCAGTGTCAGTGGAAGCAGCCATCATGCTTTCTAAGCCTGCTACAAAACTCTCTTTTTGTCTTTCAAAGAAGTCCAAAATGCTTCCAATAGCAGATGATATTGGATCTGTCTCAAATTGGCCTATGTGTGGCTACAGCTGAACGAATGGCCACATTTAGTTGGATTATAGGTTGGACTAGATGGTCTTCAAGGTCTTTTCCAACCTTATCAATACTCTGTGTGTGTGTGTGATCTGCATCCAGATGAACAGACAGGAAAATATTACACGCTTCCACTGACATTGCAGGGGACAAGTCTTATTTCAAAACCTAATTAACCTTTTTAGACAGTGACAGCACTTTGTGTGATGTTATAATCCATTTGAATTGAATCAGTTAAAACACGTGGAAAAAAAATGAAGCAGAAATACCTGGGACAAACTCTTTTCCAACCTGTATTTCATTCAAACCTAGTGAATCCAAAAGGATTGCATGACGTATGAGTCATGATAAAAGTTGGCCCAGAAAGGCAAGTTCATTTCTGGTATAGGTCAGTTCAGTTCCTTTAAGGTCAGTGGAACTGAGCCTGGTTATCCCAACAGAGGTTGAGCTTCACCCGGTTGGGCAGTGAATTAATTGAAGTTAGTGAAGCCATCCAAGGATGAATTTAGCCTTGGCTGTTTAAACCCTTTTTTCATTCCTTTGCTGTTATATTTCCTTACTCCTATTTTCTGATAATTCTCATTTTCTTTGTGCTTTTCAAAAATGTCCCTTCGCTTCCTCTCTTTTTACATCAGTATTTTGTGCGTTATTTTTATATAGTCAATGTGACATGGGTAAATTCAGCTAAGTATTAGTTTCCTCAGGAAATAACTAGAATATTACCATTTTCACTTTAAACAGATGCCCAACAAAATCAGGATTTGAATCTGAGTTCCTAATTCAAGAAAAAATCCATAGAATTTTTGCTTGAGTAAGGATTGTAAGTCCCAATCCAGAAATATTACTGTACATCAGATGTTCTACTATACATCATCCATTCAGCATGATTTGACTTATCACAGAAAAGCAGGTGAATTACTTATCACCATACTATAATGAGAGCAGTCACTGTAATAGGATTATCTGAAAAACATATGGAACAACTGTGGGCACTGTGAATAAAAGTGTATGATCTTTGAAATCTTGAACCCTAGGCTAAAACATCATATTCATATTTAAATAAAAAGTATAGATCATATAAGCCAGGAGCAAATATGAATTTTTAAACAAATAATAGTAATCAAAACTATTCTTTTCAGTTCTCTCTTCCTTTAGGTGGACAAATATGCTGATCAGAAAAGTTATTTGAATAATGCTTAATTCCTGAATTAAGTTCAAATTCTTTCTTTAGACAATCCTCAAATGGATTGTAAATCAGAAAAAAAATTCCTTTGTCCAGCCTTGTGAACAATTCTTATTAGCTGATTTTATATCTGATGAGAATTCTTATGAGCTGGACTTTATTAAGCAGCTCAGGACAAGACTTGAAAAGCTCAAAGGCCCTTCTTTTGTGAAACCAATGAATGACTGTCATTTATGACACTGTCTTTTAAAGAGAGAACATAGAAACAGGAAACTCCGCATGAGGAAATATGAGTAAAACATATAAAAATCCAAACAAACAATTCTTCCTCTTTAAAATTTCATATATTCACTACTCTTTCTATTTCCTATCAATAATATGTTAAAAAACCCCTATATGATAAGACTTGCAGTTGCAAAAATAATAATGGTGAGCATAAGAGAAAACAAATTAGGATTTTAAACTGTAATCTGAAAAGATATGATCTTCTGGATTTATTAGTACTTTGTAAAGATATTAACGTTTTCATACATAATTTATAGAACTCTTTTGTGCACAAAATTGTATTAAATAAATTAACTTAAAGTTAGAAGTACTCAAGAACGTAATTTAAGGCAAAAATACCAAGTTTCTGTTAGATAAATTATCAGCAAAACCCAAGACCCTGTTTCAGTTTGGAATTGGTACAGGTAGGGCCAATGTTCAGTTCTCCCATTGGTGCCCTCTGGGCACAATGGGGGTGCAGTTATCTGCTAATGCAGATGAAGGTGGAAGAGTGGTGTCCAATTCATGATGCCTTGATTTTCTGATCCCGTCAGGGAGGGGAAGGGAGTATCATTATGGACACACAGTTGCCATGCCCCTGATCTCTTTCTCCTTAACTGAACCTCACTGCATGATTATGCTTAGGTGAGCAGGAGGCTTCATGTGAAAGTCAAGAAAGGCACCATAAACAGTAAGGAAAAAAACCCCAAAAACCACCTAAAAAAAGTTGTAAGTTTTTTAGTTTTCCATACTTTAAACTTACAGACATTCAAATAAGTTACTAGTTAAGTGAGCTGAGATGTGAAAAAAATACATATTTATCCTTACAAAATTACTGTTGTAATCAGGCTTTACTATGATCAGATTGCACATAAAAGAAAACAGGAAAGGCTGAATGTGGTAAATTATATGGCAAATCAGCGGTGAAGAAATTGTGCTTCAAGGTGTCTTTCAGGATTTAACAACTGGAGTTTGCTCCGGCATAAGCCAAGGAACAGTGTACTATCCATGGACCCCATATAATGACACAATATATACACTCTACAGTTTGCATGTACTTTCGCATAATAAAGTCATCATGAAACATCCAGGAATACTTCTGTAAAAGAAATATGGAAGCAGAAGTTACAATGGTTTCATAGTAAACAGATTAGGTCCTTCACAATACAATCTACAGCACTGAGCCATGGTTAAGACTGGAGTGATGTTTTTGATGTACATAGTAAGTTCCCAGCGCGTGTGGGCCTTGAGAAAACACTGCCCTGAGTGAGCTGGCACTGGCACCCCCATACATTTGGTTTTCCTGGTGCTAGAGAGAAGCTGAGCCCAAGCTGGTTTGTCTACAAGCCTGTGGTGCAGGTGGGGTATAAATCTGGAGAAGGCAACACACAGAAAACTCATTCAGCTGGCAAGAGCAAAGGCCTGATTAGGCTCCGCAAGTGGCAAAGCCTTGGTGGGAATGTGCACAGAGGCACTAACACTGCTCCTGCACCTCAGCAAAAATGAAGTGTAGGTTAAGGTAAGAGAAAAAAGGGGATGTATCAGGCAGGAACGCTCAGTCTGATGTAGGCTTTGATTTTGAAAACTTGGGTATTCAGAAGAAGGCATCTGAAAGTCCTGTCTTGGAAAGTTCACATGAAATGACTGCAGTTGGGACACAGTGTCGAGCTCTGAGTGTTACCACTTTCCCTCTCTGTCCTCCTCACCTTTTATTAGAAGAGCAACAAATCCTTGCCTTTTTTTTTTTTTTTTTTTCTTCCTGCTAAGGGGGTCCTGTCTACTTCTATTTCCATTTCTGATTGCCTACATGACTTTTGTTTGGAAATAGCACTCAGTTTCTGGGGGAGAAAAAAAGCAACTTTCCCCCTCTTTACTGTTTTATTTTCTGGGATCATTTCCCTTCCTGCCCATCTAAATCTGTATTATTGTTTCTTTTTTCCCATTGATTGTGTTGTCTTTCTTCCCTCTTCTGTCCTGTAGTTTTACTCTGTATTTCAGTTCCTCATTTTCCCTCCTTTCCCAGCCTTACAAAATGCTGTCATAGTATCAGGTTGGGACTGCAAGGAAAATTGTCAAAATTTCCACAGAAGGAAAAGACAGTGTCTGCTTCCTTCCCTCACCTACTACTGCCAAAGTGGTTCAGATTCACAAGACAGCTTCTCAGTGGGACTGGAAGGAGAGATTTCTCTGAATCTTCAGTGTAGCCACCCACATCATCACACCCGTCTGAGGCCAGCCCCAATCCTTAGCAAAAAGTGTTCTTTTTATGAAGGACAATATGATAGTGGTGTGGCATGTACTTCTGCCACAGCACTAAATCACCAAAACTCAGATGAATATTAATATACTGTTTTTCAGAGCTAAAAATAACTGATTACTGATGAGCCAATGTGTGTATCTTGCAACTGGCAGCCATTTCCAACTCCATATTACTGGTTTCCTTGGTACTTTGCTAGCAGCTGTAGACAATGTTTTTGTTGTAAACATAAACTATCATCTAAATCAGGACATTATATTTGTATGTTTAATTAGTTCAGAAGCAAAGTGCTTTAAACCTTATGATTTTCACTTCTGCCCTGTCAAAACGGCACTAGGTCTAAATGCTCAAATTTATGTGGTTGGATTTTTTTTTCTTTTTGATACATCCTGCAGCATTAGCTTTGTAGGCAACTCATTTAAACTTACTGAACTACATCAAAGGCTGCCATACTGTAGGTGTAAATTTGGATGTTAGCCATCATTTAAACATGCATTTTCATGCAACTAGGAAATATGGGCTCATTCAACTGCTTTGCAGATTCATCCTGATTTTTTTGATTTTATCTTATTAAAAAGGCTTTTGAAACAGTTCATGCTATGATATGTATGACTGGAGGAATGAGCCAGATGATGGAGAAAGCCAACAAGTTGTTATTTAAGTTTGACGTGGAGCAGATTGAGTGCTTCTGTACCGTCCCCTGGCTTGCAGATGCTTTGAGATGATCTTGATATTCCAGTCCTTAGAGAGTCAGCAGAGAGAATTGTTTCCACTAGTGGGCGCGAGATGGCTTCAGTAGTCTCTGTTCCTGCCTCTGTCTCCAGCTCTTCATCAGTTATAAATAATTTTGACTCCCTCCATTTGGAGTATATGTCTTGGCTTCCTCTGGAACCACTAGAGTCACTGCCAGAAATCTGTATATTCAGTTCTTCTGTTGACTGCATAAGGTTTTGTACAGATAAAGATTTTCCTAAGTCCATTTGCACCACAGGTTTAACTGAGAGCAAAGGTTCCCCCTCTGTATCCAGACCTTTTCTCCATGTGAAATCTTTTGTCACACTGGGCTGTGCAACTTGTCCATTATCCTTTGATGCAACAAGGCAAGTGGTGACACTGGAAATGTTTTCCTGTGTGGTTACAGGAATAATATGAACTGGCTCAGGCCTATTGATATGCTTGATTGATGAGAAAGATGGTATTTGTAATGTTGTCGGAGTTGCTGGCTTAGTTGCCTGGTTTATTTGGTTTGATGTATTATTAACTGTTGCAGGTCCATCATTTGGCACTTGTGTTGCTTGACTATGCATAGCTGGGCTAAACGCATAGTAAGCCTGAGTGCTAAATTCATTTGGTGTCAGTATAAGCTGTAGGCCACGAGGCAGATTGGCACTAGCTGATCTGGATACACATCCACTAATTTGTGCAGAATTAGACAAATCTTTGCTGTCTGATGGACTTTGATAATCAGAAGTCTGCTCACACTCGAAAGCTGGCATTTGAAATGAAGCCAAAGTAAGTGCAGATGCAGTTCCTTTTCGCAAAACTTGTTGATAAATATCTAACAGACAGTCCAGTTTTGACTCAATGGATTGTACCTACAGGAAGAGAGGAAAAGGTCTCCTTGCCTCAAATTTATGTGGTTGGATTATTTGGAACCCAAGCAAAGGGAAAATGTGACTGCTGAAGGGAAGAACAAAAGGAGTTTGGTGTATGCTATTGTCCCTTGAAAAAGAATGTCAAAAGCCACGTAGATTTTTTATAAGCAAGCTGATAAAAGAGAAAAAAAGGTTAAGGTAATATGATTCATATCAATTTTATTTCAACATATAAATGAAGCAAATGTTAGAAAAAATAGTATACCTGTTCAGTGTTTGAAACTATCAGTGAAATACAGAACAGGCATCAGCCGTAAAGCAGCACCAAGCAACACAGATAATCACTCTACCTGTTTCTCCACTTTAACTACCCGTCCTAACATACTGAGGTCATCAGTTGTCTCATTCTCTGCAGGATTCTTTTCTCTGCTTCTTTTATCTGCTGTGATTTGTCCTTTCCCAAGAATTTGGTCAACGCTGTAAGAGAAATCAAAAGTTGATATGATTCCTGAAACTGGTGATTATATGGAAGCATTTGCTATATCCATACATTAAAAATTAAAATCTCCATACTTCAGAAAAACATTCAAGAAAGAAGACAAATATAATTTCATTACTTAAGGGGAAAGAAACCAAAAAGGAGTGGTTTTTTAGCATCTGAGACTGCTTTTCTTTTTTGTTGACACTAACTGGAGGCCAGAACTTATCCATCCTGGAAAAGCCAGGTTAGATTTGCTGAAAGGGGGAGAGAGGAGGTGGCCTCTCCAGCAGACTGATATTGCAGAGGAGCAGATATACCAGTGCCACCTCCAGCTCTCCCATCCTAACAACAGTATTCAGTCCTGGGAGAATTGTCAGTTTGAAGCAGGAATTGCAACTCCAATGCTGACAATTATAAATTGTGATCTATTTTTAAAATTAATTTTGTTTTTTTCTTAATTACTACCACTAGGATCTGTAAGACAAAACCTATATAGATACTACCTTATCAGTAGTTTCCAATTTCTTTTATGTAAAAAGAGAAAGTCTCAAATGGGAAAAAGGCAGATCTCAGTGTCTCCCTCATCCTTTTGGCAGCCCACTGACCAAATGGCCTTTACAGATAAAGGATTACCTTTTCTTTTGTTCAGAGTTCCTTTTTCTGGGGACAATATAGATACATGGGTTTTTTTGTTTGGCTTTGCCCACAATTCAATTTCTGGTTCAGCTGTGTTCACAGAAAGTGAGGCTATTTCACAGAGAAATATTAAACTTCGCCAATGTGAATGACATTAAGTGCTTATGCCAGGTGGAACTAACTCTTTCCATACCGTGATTGAAGACTCTTAATCCTGCATAACATGTCTAGATGACCTGCTGAATACTGTTCAATGACATCCTTGACATCATATGGTCGAAGTGTTTCCTTAAACTTTCTCTTTGCAACATGAAATTTCATAATTCTGTGGGGAAAAAACATTTCACAGATAAATTGTCAACAGTTGTGAAACCATATGGTGTATTTCACTGACAAAATCTGATGAATACTTCTTAAGTGGAAGGTATTTTCAATACAGCTTGCACAAGTAAACTTTTACACAATTGTTTCTGTAAGTACAAATTTGCTGTAGATATCCCTTTGTTGTTTAAGAGAGATTAGAAAATAGTATTTTGAAGACTGCAGAGAGAGTTTAGTATATCAGCATATACGTACCTGTTTGACTTTTTTATGTTAGGCCCCGATATGAAAGGTACAGAAGTACATGCCTAACTTAGATCTGGGATTACGTAGTTCTGCCAGCTCAAGCGCGATATCCCCTAACCTACATTTGTGCTTAAGCTACTGCTGTTCTTTTAGAGAAAAGATTTCTCTAATGAATCTATTACACAAACATAAATATTAATACTCTTTTACTGGTGTTTATTTTAAGTTCCTCGCTCTCCACTTCGGTAAAAATACAATTCCATGCACTAAATTAATTTTTCATCAGTATTTATTTTTTAACTAACAATCAGGCCTAAGTATTTGTTTTTAATTTATTTGCCTGACATAAGATCAGATTTTGCAGACTCAAGAGAAGTTTTCATGTTTATTCCTGACTAGATTCTATGGAAATCATTGGTTAATTAGCATTCATTATTTTTCCCATGCATTTTACTGCAGAATAGTAAGTTTCAGATAACAGTAAATATCCAAAATTGATGAATGGCTTATGGTTTTTATGTGAGACTTCCACAAATTCCTGTGACACGTGAACATGTGATGCCCACTGAGGAGCTCTTCTTTGAATGAAAAGCTTGATATTAAATTGCAAATTTTAAATACAGTAATACCTCGCTACTTCGTGCTTCATTATTTGCGACTTCAATACATAGTGTTGTTCCCCCCACCCCACCCCCAGCTTTACTGGCTTGTCCTAGATTAGAACAATACATTCCAGGGAAGTTGGGAACCTTCCTGGAGAGGAAAAATTAAAAACCCCTCCCTATCTACTTTATTATACCTTTTGGTATATATAAAAAAGGAAGCAACAATTATTTACACACACACATTTATATATATATACAATCAGCCCTCTTGCACTTCGTGCTCCCCATATTGCGGCTTCAGATCTTAGTGGCATGATTTTTTAGCCATGTAGGAGACTCGTTTTGCAACTGCGCATGCGCGACCTGCTGCTGTGGTGGCGGCGGCCTGGGCAGTGGAACGGGCGGTGGAACTGGCGCAGGCAGCAGCGGGGATGGCCCGGGCAGTGTCAGCGGCGTGGCTGATGGCAGCAAGGGTGGCGGTGGGGACAGTGGGCACAGCGGTGGGGGCGGCGGCTGTGGGGGCGGCCACGCCGACAGCAGCAGCACGGCCGCCATTCAATGCGGAAGTCAGGCTACGCGAATGGCAGTTAAGACTGTGGGTCCACGTTATAGGAGACCCAACTGCATATACATATACCAAAAACTCCCAACAGTAACACAATGGTAACAAGGAGAAAAGAAAAACAAAAAAAGCCAAAAAGAACACTCCAACTCCACTCCCACCCAGCCATCAGGGGCCAAATAGCCCATCAANAGCCTCCTCTTCTCCAGGTTGAACAACCCCAGTTCCTGTAGTCGCTCCTCATAGGACCTGCCCTCCAGTCCCTTCACCATCCTCGTTGTCCTTCTCTGGACCCTCTCAAGCAGCTCAACATCCTTCTTAAACTGTTAGTTCTTTAACCCATTTTAGATCTAACCCATGTTTACCCTCTTTACTGCTCCTTCACACATTTCACTTATTTGCGCCATGTTTCCAGACCCGACCCCTGCGATATCCGAGCATTTACAGTAGCAGAAATTACAAATTTGGGAAGTAAATGACAGTGAGATGATTTTCCAGATCAGCTGGTGAAACCTGAAGTTTCCCTTGGTTTACATAAGAACTGCAGAAAAGAGAGGAGTTCCGTGCAAGAACTGGGAGACAAGCCAGGAGATCAGGTGTTGTCTGTGCTACAGAGCTTATAAGTTCCCATTAGGGTCAAACTGCTACCTATTGCAATTGAAAACACAGAAACAGTAAATCGGTATCATGTTCCAAATGCCAATATTTCATGCTAAGATATTCTCTCTGTGTTTATAATAATCTGTATTTAGCAGCTGTAAGACAATAAAATATAATCTAAACCAAAACATGGCTCTCACTGATAAAAATAGATTCGTAATGTGTGATAAATGATAACTTGAGAATTATGAATTTACAACTTGAAAGCAGAATTGATAAAATTATGACAGTGCAGCCCAGTTTAAAATGACTTGTTTTGAATAAAGGTGAAGTTTAACTCTTCTAGGTGGAGGGGGATGTAAGCTTCTTTCTCTCCAAACTTGTTGAGATAGGTTCAGAGATTGCAGATAACACAGCCACTGACTCACAAATGGCCCCACCCGAAAGCCATCAGGCCTGGCTGGCCTGCCTTTTTGTCTTTTAAATGGGATTTCCAACTACCAGACTCCTGGGCTGAGAGAGAAATCAGTTTATTTTTAGAGGGAAACATGTTTGTCTGTCTAGGACAGTGGTGCGGACCTTAAATAAAGATAACATAAACCATTGTATTAAAGAGTATTCTACATCTGAAAACCACCAACTTGGCTTTTTGTGGAATCCCCAAGATTGCCCATATCTTCTAGGGCTACTTGAAACCACTACATCCAGGTTGAGCTATTTCTCTGTAACAGCTTGGAATTAGCATATGAAGAAGCAGTAGCTTGTTACTGCTTTCCAAAAATAAACTGTGTTTCTCT
>WEKX01004454.1:146635-199074 GCA_013390025.1 Pitta sordida | reverse complement strand
TCAGCCAAACTGAGTTCTGGGCATTGGATGCCAGGCTCCCAGCGCTGTAAACCTTGCTGTATTGTCTCAATATTTTTGAAAATATTAATTTTAGTATTTTCAATAAACCAATTAAATTTAATTGGCTCATGTCATTTATAACAATGTTTTAGTGGAATTTAGAAAACCATATTTCATATAGTTAGGGCAGACAGATATGTAGAGTTAGATTGATAGTATAGAGTGATCCTCTACTGATTTTTGTATCACATATAAATATTCTTTCAAACAATGTCAGTCTGTTCTCACACTGTTTAGATTGTTGGTATTTCCCATTCTGGTAACTCTCACAAATGAGATTATTTGTCACTGATATGGAGTTTGAACTGTGATTCTCATTAGAGAAATTAAAAATTAAAAAGGCCTGTTAGGAGTAGTTCATCACCTTGACAGTTCAAGACTGATCTCCATGCAATTTTAAATATATCTGATGATGCACTTTACTCTTTTGCATTGTCAGCTGGTTCTACAGACCAATGGCCTTTGGCACCTTTTGTAATCTGAAGGTCTCTGAAGCTGGGATGAATCTGAGATGCAGATTTTATTTTCTTTTAGCTGTCAAATGATGCCAAGGTGTTAAGTTCATAAGACCCTGACAAGCCAATCTTCTGGAACCTCATTCTTTATTCGGGTTACAAAGAATAAGTGATGTAGCTGACATACAAGATGGTATCATAATTTTGTTGATGTTTTGGTGGTCACAATTTTTTACCTCATGGTCTTGATAAAGTAAAACTATGAAGCTCTATTAGAAAAGCAGAGCCAGACAATTAATGGCATAATTGACGACAACTGAATTTACCACAACTGGGTGATTTTATAAGAGAAGACACAGAAGACTAGTTTTTATTAACAGCCATGGAAGCTTCTTAATCAGCATGCACAGAAGTCTTCATTTCTCTCTTGCTGCTTTATAACACTTTCTTTTTCCTTATCAAGGCAGTTTGTTCATAATGTTCAGAAGTCTAATACAGAATTGAAAGCATCACAGCTAATCAGTAAGGTGTAACTGTACTGGTTTTGGTTTAGGTATTAGCACATGTGATTCCATCTTAATTGGCTTCAGAAGGGTTTGAAACAGATCCATATTGCTTACTTCTTTTTCTTCAAATATACAAAAATTTACATAAACTATGCAAAAAAACCCTGAAGAGTTATAAAAGACTGGAATTTTAAAAGCTCGAATGTTAATTAAGAAAAGGGAAAAACTTGGATTCTTTCAGTGTAGGAGCCTAGCAACAGCTTTGCCATTATTATATTTGGTTGAATTTCCATATTTATTTAGTGACAGTTTTAAAAGCTCAGTTTGCTTTCTATATCTTGAAATAACTATGTGATTGACTAAAACTGTAATCTTTACTGTGAGGTTGGTGAGTAACTGGAATAGGTTGCTCAGATTAGCTGTGGATGCCCTGGAAGTGCCCAAGGCCAGGTTGGATGGGACTTTGAGCAACCTGATCTAGTAGGGCGTGCCCCTGTCCTTGGCAGGGGGATTGGAACTAGGTGTTCTTTAAGATCCCTTCCAATCAACCCAGACCTTCTATGAGTCTGTGATTCTATATGCTTGAAGACTCATCTCGATAGATTATTTCAGCTATATAAAGTGTATATTCCCGTGGGATAAAAAAACGAGGGCTCAGTTTTGTGGACACGGGAAGTTAACCCAACCCTACAAAGAGGTGACAATGAGCACAAAGTCATGCACACTCATATTATTTGGAGCACCAGTCCTTCACTTGGAGAGGAGGGACGCGCCAAGCAGCCCGGGTTGTCATTTCCAGCGGCACCACCAGGGGGCAAACAAGCGTCGCCACAGGCCGAGCCGAGCCGTCTCCGGCTGTGACTGACAGCAGTGACAACCACAGCAATCAGCCCCAAGGAACAAAGCCGTGCAGCCCCACTACCCCTCCGGCTTTTAAAAACATTGATTGTACGCTTAAATCACTATGTGACATGTGGTGAGGCGGTCTTTTATAACTCGAATCCAGTGTGGTAGTCGATACACGTTTCTATACACCCAATTTACCAAAAAGAATTCTCTGCTGAGAATTAGCCTTAAAAAGTATTTCAGTGGTGCATCCAGAGCAGAAAAAAGTCTTGTGTTGAAGTAGACCAATACATAAAATTGCTTTGTCTAGAATGAATGTCTAAAACACAGGTCCCACTAATCTTATCCCATATCCCGATAATGTGGGAAAAATTACAAGTCTAATACCAATATTTATCTTACTGATCCCTAGCAGCTAAAAGCAGCACCCTTTACATTTCTGTAATGTATTTCCGCACTGCTCTAGAATTACAGTGTTTTCTGTACATGTGTGTTGCCTATCTTCCCTGATACTCATCGCATTTTAATTTTTCCATTTGTGTTGACTCTTCCATTATTAAGAGCTATTCTTTCTGGGCACTTTGCTGAGACTAGCACCAAGTTAGAACATCCCTGATCCTCTGTGCAGGCCTGTCATACTCATGTTATTATTTTTAAACCTGTGTCTTGTCAGTCTTGTCACTACCTCAGGAAGAAACAAGAATTTAATTCTACTGGGATTCAGGTACAATCATACAGTGTTTCTGCCTTGAATATTAAAAGACAGATAGGTTGTTTTACCCATAGCCATATGAGGTGACCACGGGTTGTTTGCTACATCAGGAAAGCAGGTACATGAATATCTAGCTGTGGTGGTTCCTCTGTCTCTCTATCCTTGCATTGCCAAATAACCCTTGTCCTGGTAAAACTGCAATGTGGACAAGAGATCAGGATTCAATATAGAGGTGTCAACCCAATATAGAGCTGTTAACAGACAAAGTGAGAGACAGTTTTACTACATGTGGGGTGAATGAGTCAAAATTACCTCCTCTCTTGGGTCTTGACCTGGATTAATCTGTTCCCTAGGAGCAGACACATTGTCTTCTGCCAAGCACAGTGCTGTTATGGCCAAAGACATGTCTAAGTGCCTTTCCTAGGCTCTGAAGAGCATCTGGGCAGAAAATATACAATGTGTTTGGATTCAAAAGAAAAAGAAGATTCTGAAATGTCACACTGAACAAATTCATAATGTCTGCTAAAAATACTGAGACTGAGCATAAATGGTAAATTATGTTTTCCATCTTTGTCTATTAAATATGTATAACTATTCAACTATTCAGCTTATCAGCTCAAGAATCCTCAAGTTTTATTATGTTTAGCTACATTTATTATTTTTTTTTTTATTAACAACAAATGAAAACATATCTTTGCAATCACTAAAGAGAGAAAAGACCTATTAGGTCAGTACATTAATCTTCCTGCTATTGCGGTTATTTTCTATTGCATATTTATTTGTGCTTCTCCAGTCTTATTTTCCATAAATAGTGAAATAATTCCATCATTTCCATTGTGGAAAGTATTATAGAATTGAGTGCCTCTTGCTATGGAAAATGATTAGAAATACCACAATATATGGAAACAAGGTATCTTCATCTTCCTTTTAGTCCCTTTTATACATATTCATCATTCTGAACTCACAAAGTTGGAAAATCCAGTGGTTTTTATTTGGCTTCAGGAACTTTACAGGATATTAGTGGCTTTTTGCTCACGACAAGATTGGGAGCAGTTGAGTGGTGCTACAAAACATGCGGCCACAAAGTTTCAGCGTACTGCTAGCGAGAACTGCTTTGGGCACTGCTCTGATCCCAGCCAGTGGCTGCAGAGGTACAGGACTGATCCTTACCTGGTCCATGGGATGCTGTGGAGCATACCATCTCTTGCCACACTACCCATCTGTTCCCTACTTACCCAACACTGTTCAAATGCATTGAGCAGTTTTTCCTTACATTCCCTACTCCCTCAGCTGACCTTGCCGGACAGAGAATTTGCAGTAAGGGGGGGTAGAGGAGGCAGCACACAATGAAAGACTCAGCTTAGGAGGCTTTGAGAGTAGGTTGACAGCTTAACATGTTACCACACAGGTCTGCCTGGTAGGTCCTCAGTAAAACTTTTTTGGAAAGGGCCAAAATGTTAAGAACTTTTTCAGGAAAGGATTATTTTCTCTATCATCTGTTTTGACCATTTCAAGAAGAAAGTTTGGGGGTTTATTTGTTTAAAATTATACAATTGTTTTGAAAAATAAAGTAGTCCTGGAAAAATGTAAATAAACAAGGTCAAATCCCAAGCAGTGCACTTTGAAATTACCAAAATGAAAGACTATAAATAAAGCAGTTTCTGTCTTTTGCTATTTCAAGACTGTCCAATCTGAGAGTAACCAGCATATTTTAGGCTTCTTTCACAGAAGAACCCTGTCTCAAATTATTTCGTTCCAAAACTGAATGAAGACTTACCTCTCTAAGCAGGCATGAATTACTTTTGCTAATTTCAATCCCCCTTCTCAAAACAAAAGAGCCATTTGTGTTATTGTAAAACAATTTGTACACAGCTCAAAGCATGAAAAAATAATTATCCTCCCTTATTGCAATTTTCAGGTTTATGTATCAAGAATGGATTCAGCTGTCTGTGTTTGTATTTGGGGTCTTTACACAGTGTTTTGTGGAGCTTTGCAAGTGCCTTCTTGTCTTCACTTGCTTCTACAGACCAGCGTGAAGGGAAAAGCAATCTTCACCCTCCCCTATTGCCTTTGCAATTCAAAGCAGTTTCTAAGAACAAACTTCAAAATGAGGCACAGAGTTTCCATATAGGTAGATGTTATCAACTTGGAATTCTACAGTTGCTATATAGAGTCTCAGCTTCTTCTTCAGATGTTTGCATAGATCCCAGTGTAGTCAGGTAACAGATACTCTGAATAATCAGAAAGAGGTGTATCAGCTACCTGATGAACTGAATTATCAGTCTCTTGATTCTGAGACATTAAAGTGTAGAATTTAACAGAAGTCTGGAGATCGTGGTGCATTACTGCTTTATAGATGTAAAACAAAGGTATGTTTCTGAAGCAAGTGTGAAGAGATAAAGTAGGAAATACTCTAAAATTTAATTCTCATCAGTTAAATAGTGAGTGTCTGAAACAATCAAACTTGCATCTTTTCTCTTCTTATGAGAACATTTCTGTGGATGGCACTGTCGACAAAATTTACCAACTCTGTCCTTCACATTTGGTTACTTTCCCTTTGAGCTGATAATGACCAAGAGAATGGTGAAAGGACTGGAGGACAAGCCCTATGGGGAGCAGCTACAGGAACTGGGGTTGTTCAGCCTGGAGAAGACTCAGAGGTGACCTCATTGCTGTTTACAACTACCTGAGGGGAGGTTGCAGCCAGATGGGTGTGAATCTCTTTTCTCAGGCTGA
Source organism: Pitta sordida (assembly GCA_013390025.1). NCBI lineage: Eukaryota > Metazoa > Chordata > Aves > Passeriformes > Pittidae > Pitta > Pitta sordida. Next base: position 193,759 of record WEKX01004454.1, on the reverse strand, counting down.
TGACACCGGAACAAGAGGACATGGCCTTAAGCTACGACAGGAGAGGTTTAGACTGGATGTTAGGAAGAGGTTTTTCACAGAGAGAGTGATCTCTCATTGGAATGGTCTGCCCAGGGAGGTGGAGGTGTTTAAGAGAAGACTTGACGAGGAGCTTAGTGACATGGTCTAGTTGGTGGGAGGGCGTTTGCTTGGGAGTTGGACTAGATGATCCTGTGGGTCCCTTCCAACTCAGAATAACCTGTGAACCTGTGAGAACCAAACAAAGATGCAGATAATGCATTGAACAATCCAGTAGCATCTAAGAAAACAACTTCCATGAATTTAGTATTAAAATGTCATGTTGATCTTAAAAAATTTGGACAATGTTAAGAATGGGATGATAACAGGTATTCCTTGCCAGTGCAAGTGTCAAGGTGCATCTGGAGACAAGAGTCAACCAGACTGTTTAAAATGCAGCCTCACAGACAAAGATCTTTCGGACCAAAGTCAAAGGACTATGCAGATGGTTCCTAATCTGAGCATTTTCCATCAGTTGCAGTGGCTGTGAACACAGGCCCGGTATTTGACATGTCCTGTGTGTCATTTCCAGGAAGGTTGGAAGAATGGTTGGAAAAGATGTCTGCAATTGATCTGTCAAGCTCTTTGTGCTAGTAGAAAAGTTTTAGAAATAGCCTTACTCAGTATCTGCCTTCACTTTAATCAGTGGAAGAAGGGGAAGGAAATACAAGTAGCCCATAGGTTATCACTGTATGAAATTATATGACGAAATCTTGATTTTTTTTTCTTCCTGTAGTACTGAGAAAACTCGGGCAAGAGTTGCCCTGCAGAAAAACATTGTCTTTCCTAAGTTTTTACAGAAATTCCTTTTGTCTGCTGCCTGTATGTCTGCCTTTTTACCTAGCTGGTCACTGATGTGACTGTGATGCAGAGCCAGTGGGGTGACCCTTAGCAATAACCTGGAGTTTTGCGCCAGCAGACAGGAAGTGCTTGAGCTCTCCTTTCTTCTGGATGTACACTTTGTAGTAGTGATTTTGCCTGTCAGGTTTTTTGCCTGTCAGGATGAAGAACCTTGGCAGTCTCAGGAGTGCGAATGTTAAGTTTAAATGTTCAGTATTTTTTCAGGTAACTTTGTAAGTTCCAGTGCAGTTTTCTGCTTTCTTGGAAAAGAAGAAGACTATCAGTTTTGAATTATTTGGCTTATATTTAGTTCAATGGATAGTGGCAGGCAAAGCTTTGCACAACTGAATTAATGTAATTATTCAGCTGTTACCAGAAGAAATTTGCAATAAAAGTCTTACGACATTTTCAGGAATATGGAAATGCAATAAACCCCTACACTTGTAAAGGAAATAACTTTTCCAGGAAAGGTGATACACATTCAGTAAAATTACGTCAAATTGTATTTTGGATTACAAGAAATAAAATGGAAATTATGTCCATACTCTCTTTCTTTTCTGTGTAAACTCACATAACATTTTTAGATATTGAAAAGCTGTTAAAAGAGCCTATAAAACATTTTATTTTAACTAAAATACTGATAAAAAGATAGCATAACACATTAGCATTATCTATGTAACACCTATCATTTTATGATATGATTTTATGAATTGACATGCAGTTCATTAATATCATAACTAAAGAAATCTCTAGTAATTATTTATTCAGTATTTCTTACTCACCTGATTGCTCTGATGACAGTTTTAAGAGGAGGGGTGAGATCTTCTACTGACACATCACACTGGCACCCTTTGTCATCATATACATCATCTGTTCCAAGACTGGTGTCAGCTGCAAAATGCAAGAGCAGATTAAGCAAGGGGCATTTAAAAATCTCTTCCTTAGTGCTTTCTAGCAGCTTGAACCATGGTTCTAGAAAAATAAAGACTACAAATCAAGTATGTCAAAGCTTCATCAGTTTATGAATGATATGGTGCCATTGTGTGTGTCTATGCTTGTGTCATAAACACCTGGGTAGTCCCAGTGTAAATAGTAAGTATTAGAAGGGAAGACTGCCCTGTTAGTTTTTAAACAAATAACAGCTGAGTAGAACTACGTATATTCCAGATGTCCCATGTTTTTTCATCACATTTTCTGTCTTATGGGAAAGTGGTGAGCTAACAGATGTAATGGCAGAAACAAAAGATGCTGAAGTTATATTGTTACTGTTTTCCACTATGGACCAACCTGTTACTGAGGAGAAAGGAGAAGATCCATTTCCTTTAATAAGGAGGTAGTAGAATGATCCAACACTTGCTTATAAGTGAAAAAATCCCAAAGTACCTTTTTACCAGAAATGAATAGGGAATGATGTCCATAATGAATTAATTGCCACCTTAAACCTCAGAGCCATGTAGATATTGCAGACTTTCTTTGCCATCTGAGCTTAAGCCATATTATTGTATTTATTTGCACCCCCCCCCAAATGAATCCTTTAGCATTTTAGCATTTCCTAACACCATTTCTGCAGAGTTACCTACCATTTGAGAATTAACTAGAAATCTCAGAAGAGCTCATTGTGCCTGAATACATAAGTAAAACAGGTACTGATGCATGACCAAGAGGTTTACAAAGTTAAACTGTGCTGGAATGTGAACAGAGCAAGAAGGGCAGAGTTACAACATTTATGATGGCCATCCATCATATATGTTTCAAAGGTACATGAAGTACAGGAAAATTCTTGAGGGTGTTTTCCTCCCAAATCCTTTCTTCAACTGCATAAAGTCCAAGTGTCATCTGAAGAATTTCACTCAAAGCCATTGTATTGCCTCATGTCAGTGTGTCTGCTTCATGAGGAAAAGAGTGTAAAATGAAAGAGAGACATGAAACAGAGAAAAAAGGATGGGATTCAGTAAACCTCAATTACAGAGGAGATTTCTTCCCAGTCCTATGTTCCTGCCTACATTGATGCTGTTATTTAAAATACAGGATTAGTCATTCAGAAACACTTCCAGTGAAACATTTCAGGGGCTTCTATTGTGAGCAGAGTTGAAGCTTTTTTCAGGGAGACTGCGAATTAAGGATGAAAAATATTATTCATATTATTTGTCAGTCAGAAGTGCACAAAAATTTTGTGCTACCTTCTAAACCTAATAAGAATGCTCTCTTGGCGTAAACAGCACTGTATAGCATTTTCAGGAAGTGGTATTGCTGCATTGTTTTCTTCATAGATTTAATGTTCATGCATACTGATTTTTTATTTTTTTTTTAATGACTCTGTGTAGTTCATTACTCTTGGGAACTGGTACATTCATAAGAAACACCTGTAGCTTTGAAGAACAGGTGATTTTATCTTTGGCAGACCATTTTAATAAAGAAAGATGGCTTTTAGCCAAGTTAATAATATGTTTAAGTTCACCTGAAAAAATCAAATGTAACCATAAAAAATTAATTTTTAGCTTGTAAAAGTGTAATAGTAAAAGTAAAATATTTTCATACAACTTTTTAAATCTCCCCTTCCATGCTATTACTGCAAGTTATGACCATGATGATACAGGAGTGCTTTTTATCTTGCACTCTCTCGCAAGCTTTGCTACTGACTTGGCTTATCTTATTGAAAAAATACGTATACATCTCTCCACCTATCCTGCCTCAATAACATTTGAATCTCTGCCCAGAAATGTGACTAGCTAAAATAAATTGTGTCATTAATTTGAGAGGCAGATACACTACCTAAGCTCCACTGTCAGAACATGCTAAGTATTCCACCACAATAACTTTCCATATGTCACATCTAAGCAGCCTCTCCAGTTAACTCTCCCAGTGTGGAAATCTCCCAGTTAATTTTTAAGTCCCATATTAAAACCAGAGCTGTTTATGCTACTGGTATTTCCAGTTACTCTCTAAGGTTTGAATCTATTCTGTTATGCTGGTATAAGTCAGGAAAAATTCTGCTGAGAAAAAAAGAGCTGCATATAACCATGTCATCCCAGTGAAACAGGAGACTCCAACTTGAAAGTTTAAAATAAACATGTTTCTGAATGGTTGTCTCACAGATATGGTTCCTGGCTCCTTTGCCAAGTACAGTGTCATTAATAAAAGGGCTTCCTTAACACAGTATTTCTTTGCACAACCATTTTGAGAACAGTGTGGTACAATCACAGTGTTCCATATTGTTCTCTTGTGGATAAAAAAATTAGCATTTTTAGACAGATGCTGGAATATTCTTATAAATTTAATCCAGCATTAAGAAGAAATGCTGTTCCTAATAAATCGTCTTTTTTCTTTTTAATATTCCACTGATATGAATTTCCTTTATTGTGGCAGACAGTCCATACCACATGCCAATAAATCTTCTCAGACGCTATAAAACTTGCTTATTCGTACGGGAAACATTCATGTTTGTTTAGAACACTGAACAGACCTAAGAAAAACTTTGGGAAATATGTACATAGTTGCAATTTAGAGAAAAAATGTCAATTTAAAACACCACTGAAATCAAAGTTCACATTCTGATGAATTTTTCCAATGGAAGCTCATGTTGTGTATTGCATAGTTATGAGGTGAGATGTACTTGTATCCCTTCAGTCCCTCTCAAGTTCATCCTTGAGGTCAGGGCTGAGTTGGGGTCATTTTGGCTGCTTTCACAGCTCCAGCTGTTCAATTCCCTGCCAATTTCCAGATGGGGCCAAGCTATATCCTCCAAGCTGGTCTTTGTTCCCAGAGAGAGCCCTCCCCAAGGATTAATGGGGCAGGTGTAGCCCTGCGTACATCTACTTCTTCGTCCTTCCTCATACCCCTTGTCTGTGTCTCCTGCTCTCCACTGGAATGGGTGTGCATGGCCAAGTGGGTTCCACAAAGAACTTGAATCAGCAGCTGCTCTGTATGAGCCTGGTGACTCATCCAGGCCTTCCAAGGGTTACCCCTCATCCCTCTTTCACTCCAGGAACTTCTATCACTAGCTAAGCAGGGCTTTCAAGGCTGTTGCTTGGGCAGCTCATGAATAGGGTCTCGACAGTGGCTGAAGTGTCTTTTAATACAGATTTAAACAAACCCTTGCAAGTCTCTCTAAGAAGGTTTGTCAGTCCATTTGACAATCCAGAAACAATTCCCATTTTCTAATATCAGCATATTTACATGCAGTATATGTTTTGATCCTAAAAAAAGGAAGTGTTTATTTCACAACTGATGAGCCATCCACCATTGTCTTACAATCTTTGACATTCTTTACTTTGAGCTACAATCTGATCTTTGCCACTTTTTAATTTCTTTCTCTTTCTTCTTGAAGGGAACTCTTTGATTAATCACAGAGCAAAGCAGCAATTACCAAGGAATAGAGGAATTATGCACAAGTCAGTAAAATTACAGTGATCCTGTTTATTCGCGATCCGAATTTTTCGAGATCCAAATAGCCGCAGTCGATTTTTTCCACGAGTTGTGCGACCTCGGCGCATTTGCAGAACGTACTGTGAACCCATCAGCTCATGAATATATAATGAGCTTATTAATATATAATTGGTCCTACCTGCTGTCACCGCCCACCAGACTTGCCGTACATGCTTCATTCTCACCATTCAGAGGGAACTGGAACTGCTACCATCTCTGTGATGCCAGGAGCACTGCTGCGCAGCTGGCACAAAGGCACCAGGGCCATGCCAGCACTTCCGGGCACAGTGGCATGGCTCTGCTGCAGCCTGGGGGAGGGTGGGGAATGGTTGCTTCTGGCAGTGACAACGCTGAGGTGGCAGCAGCCAGGAGGTTTAATCCCCAGGTGGGCGGGAGTGGAGCCACTGACTTGGCACCACACCTCAGCTCTGCTTGCATGGCTGTGACATGGGTGTCATAGCCCAGTGTGTCCCGATGCCAGCGGCGTGGGCTCCTGACGTCAGGGTATGACCCCTGGTGCGGGCATTGGAACTCCCCCTCACTGCCCAAAATAAAAAGTTTCTTCCAGGCAGCAGGAGAGTATGTACGTGTACTGTGGGTTTTTTGTATGTAGATGTTTATTGCCCTGTCAGAAACACAGAAACAGGCGATACCGGACAAGCCTGGGGGGGTCCCTTCTAGTATGTGTAGGGTGGAGCATGTGCGGAGGGAGGGTAGGAGAAGGGACAGGCCCAGGACATGCCCGATATGGGGATGGACGGACGGGCGGGCGCAGGCACCCAGATAGGTTCCAGTTCCACCACCAGCTCGCCTAGCCAAAGCCAGGTTCCCTGGGATGGGCTGTCCGCTCCATCTCTGCCGTGGCTGCGGAGTCCCTGCTGCCTGTTTATCTACTTGGGTTCAGTGGAGGGCTAACAAAGCCTATGACATGATGAGCAGACACGTGGCTTCCATCCTGAAAACCTTGATACTGCCACGCTGCTGGTCTGTTCCCACTGCAGTCATTTCACCCCAAATGAATGGGTAGAAAAATTACACTGTTCTGAAACACTATATATCACAAACAAAAACATTTAGAAGTTTGTAGCTGCATTTCATATGGCTCTGTGCAAAAGTTATCCACAAGGCTTCGTTTATTACTTTCATAAACAACGTGTCCTTTCTTAGAAGTGATTTCTCTTGTTTAATAAAATGCCTTGGCATTGAGAAAACTGTGACACTGCTCTTATCACTCTCAGAACTCCTTGTTTTCATTGTCAGTAACATTCAAGTAATTATCTGCCTGTTTAACAGAATAAAAAATATTTTGTACTCTTTGTTTTCTGGCAACAACATGCTAGCAACAACGATCCAACATTGATAAGTGTGTGTGCCAACACCATGGAGAGTTCTATGGAAGGCCTTCTGCCACAGTTACTGAAACAGTTATCCTGACATAGACTTTTTGGAAGTGTTAGATCTTACTCCATCTACGTAGGACAAAGTTAAGGTTCTTCATGTAGGTGATCTAAATAATTCTGCTGAGGCTGAGACCCCGCCTTCTAGATATGGCAAAACCTAAATAGGTGCCTGAAATTGATAGCCTTCATATGATTCCCATTTATTCATGTTACAGCACAGTGTTGCATTGACTTGGTTAAAAATGTACTGATTTGGAAAAAAAATGTCTGATTTTCATTGCAATGCATGACTCAAGATGAAAAATGGATGGTGGCCCAATTTTCACTGGTTTTAAGTTACATCCAGCCATAGTTTTTAACTATTGTTCAAAATCAAGTTTGAACTTGGGAATTGATGTTTGAACAACTCATAATGCAGCTTTATAGCCTGTTCTCCACCGTGCTCAGCAGCCTCATCCAAATGCAGATCTGCTCTGGCTGACCAGGGCAGCAGTGCAGGGCACCCCGATGTTACACATTGATCTTCACATTTATTTTCTGCATGAGTAGTCAGAAAGAAAACAAATGCATAGTTCAGTGCATCTAACTTCTGGGCAAGTAAAGTTAGACACAAATTCAAAGCTTTTGGAGAAGAGATTGCTCCCAAGGGAGGTGTCAATGCATAGGTCTGCTGCAGCTGCTTTAGCATTAGACTCCAAACTGCCTTACTCTTAAATGGCTACTGAGCTCTAATGACCTCTCTTGTTCAAGAAGCAATGCTGGCAGCTTAATACTCTCACAATTCTGTTCCTTCAGCCTGCCTTGCAAGGAAATAGAGCCTCTGCTGTGCTTCTTTACATAATTCCTAGGATGTCTACAAGGTAGGTGTATTTCATTCAACTTTACCCTACTTTTGAAGTATCTTTCTTCACCCTGAGCATTTACTGTGGCGAGGTAGGGATTTAGTCTGTGTTCTCTAAAAAATAAAGATATCCTGTACATATTTTATAGGATTTCCGCAAATATCGTAATGCATAGAATATTTCACTAAATCTCACTGAAAGGGAAGTTTATGCAGATACGTCCAAAACACCAGGCAGTGGAAGGACTTAGGAATAGAATGATTTTTCAAAGGCAAGAATGCTGGCTAACTCTATGTGTACCCTGGGCATGAAAAAATGCGAACCCTTTTCCTCTCCAAGCCTTCTTAAGAGCATGCCTGCCCCAGCTCGTAGGGGCTCCAAAGTAGTCTGTGTAACAGTTATCTTTTCTGGGAGCAAACTTCTAAAAGGCTGTAGAAGGAAAAGAATCTGAGCCTAAGCTTCCCAACTACCAAAGGTCTTGTGAACAAAAAGAGAAGAAATACTTAAATCAATCTATCTCCTTGCCATCTCTTGTGCAAGGTCCACTCATCCCCTACACTCACTTTTTTCCCCTCAAAAATTCTGTTAAGTACATAAACATCTTCATGGTTAATGTTCAAACAATTAATGCACTCTCCTTTTATCAAAATCAAACGTGTTTCAGCCTTTGTTTAAATATGTTTCATGAAACTTCTCACTTCTTCGCAAGGTCTCATTATTTTCCTGTTTGTTGAACCATGAATACAAAACCCCTTCACTACCTCTAGAATTGATTTTCTTTACAATTTGCCTTTGCTTTAAAATATCAACAAGCTGACTCTCAGTACACAGTTCACCTACTTTGTTTTACTGTGATTGCTTGCTAAGTTATATAGGAAAAATCAACTAACAAACCAACACTAATTGCGATGAAACTTAATCACATACTTAATAAGAATGCCCAAAGCTCCCCCAAAGCGGGAAAGGCAGCAGCCCATGTTTACATGCTTTCCAGAGCAGAGGCCAGAAAAAGGGGGCCCAAGGGAGTGAATCATGTATTTATTTCCTTGATCTCTGGAAAAAAAAATAAAAGGAAAGGCTTTCTTCTAATCATGAAAGAAGGAGAGGCAGGATAAGTGCTTCCGTGACGTGATCTTCATGTTAGATGCTTAATATTCATCTAGAAAATGACACCAAAAATCCCTAGTACTATACAACAGTGTCCAAGTAGAAAAATCAAGAAAAAGGGAAAAAGGATGAATTTGAAAACGTTTACAGGGAGCTTTTATGAAAAGGTTGCCATTTCGATACTGGAAAGCAGTTTCTCAGGAAAGTAAGGAAACTGGTGCCTCCTGTAAGAAGGAACATTTCTGCATGAACTTATAGGAGTTCCCTTTCCCTTCTGTCCGACCTGAGCCTGTACTCTATAGGCAGTACTGACAGGGAGTGCAGTAGCACTGTATGCATAGCCCATTCCTTGTATTCTCCTGAAACAGACAAAATATTGCAGATGTGGAGAAGAGGACTGAATTTTGAACTGGAATTTTGTACCTGCAGTACTATATGTCACAGAATATAATTAATATTACCCATAACAACATTTTATATATTAAAGCATTTCTGAAAATGCTCCAGTTTGGCCAAAATGAAGACAGGATTGGTGGAAAGTTTTTTACATCTTCTGGGTATAATTATATAGTCTCCTTTCTTTGTACGTGCAATTTTTTAAGATAAGAAACTTAATTTATGCCAGTTATCATATAATGCAGGCAAGTTCCAAATATCTAAAATTCTAGCATTCCCTTCTAATAACCCTCAGTTATCTTTAGTTATTATTTAACTTCTCAAAAATTTCTGCACTGGCCATATTTCATGGAACAGCTCCCACTAGTTAATTAAAAAGGAATCCTTTTAATTTTGAATGATGATATGGAGCACCAGGACACTTTCTAAAAACAATTCATTCAATGCACAAAAGTTGTGCAGTTAAAAAGGCTAATCTTATTATAAATAGTGGCAAATTAGCCAGCAAGTTTAGATGGCCATGTGAGAAGAGTTAGAAGAAAAATGTTAGGTGACTCTAAATGTATGATTTTAGTGTATTTTTAGATACAATTCTCTGTTATNTGAGCTCTAATGACCTCTCTTGTTCAAGAAGCAATGCTGGCAGCTTAATACTCTCACAATTCTGTTCCTTCAGCCTGCCTTGCAAGGAAATAGAGCCTCTGCTGTGCTTCTTTACATAATTCCTAGGATGTCTACAAGGTAGGTGTATTTCATTCAACTTTACCCTACTTTTGAAGTATCTTTCTTCACCCTGAGCATTTACTGTGGCGAGGTAGGGATTTAGTCTGTGTTCTCTAAAAAATAAAGATATCCTGTACATATTTTATAGGATTTCCGCAAATATCGTAATGCATAGAATATTTCACTAAATCTCACTGAAAGGGAAGTTTATGCAGATACGTCCAAAACACCAGGCAGTGGAAGGACTTAGGAATAGAATGATTTTTCAAAGGCAAGAATGCTGGCTAACTCTATGTGTACCCTGGGCATGAAAAAATGCGAACCCTTTTCCTCTCCAAGCCTTCTTAAGAGCATGCCTGCCCCAGCTCGTAGGGGCTCCAAAGTAGTCTGTGTAACAGTTATCTTTTCTGGGAGCAAACTTCTAAAAGGCTGTAGAAGGAAAAGAATCTGAGCCTAAGCTTCCCAACTACCAAAGGTCTTGTGAACAAAAAGAGAAGAAATACTTAAATCAATCTATCTCCTTGCCATCTCTTGTGCAAGGTCCACTCATCCCCTACACTCACTTTTTTCCCCTCAAAAATTCTGTTAAGTACATAAACATCTTCATGGTTAATGTTCAAACAATTAATGCACTCTCCTTTTATCAAAATCAAACGTGTTTCAGCCTTTGTTTAAATATGTTTCATGAAACTTCTCACTTCTTCGCAAGGTCTCATTATTTTCCTGTTTGTTGAACCATGAATACAAAACCCCTTCACTACCTCTAGAATTGATTTTCTTTACAATTTGCCTTTGCTTTAAAATATCAACAAGCTGACTCTCAGTACACTGTTCACCTACTTTGTTTTACTGTGATTGCTTGCTAAGTTATATAGGAAAAATCAACTAACAAACCAACACTAATTGCGATGAAACTTAATCACATACTTAATAAGAATGCCCAAAGCTCCCCCAAAGCGGGAAAGGCAGCAGCCCATGTTTACATGCTTTCCAGAGCAGAGGCCAGAAAAAGGGGGCCCAAGGGAGTGAATCATGTATTTATTTCCTTGATCTCTGGAAAAAAAAATAAAAGGAAAGGCTTTCTTCTAATCATGAATGAAGGAGAGGCAGGATAAGTGCTTCCGTGACGTGATCTTCATGTTAGATGCTTAATATTCATCTAGAAAATGACACCAAGAATCCCTAGTACTATACAACAGTGTCCAAGTAGAAAAATCAAGAAAAAGGGAAAAAGGATGAATTTGAAAACGTTTACAGGGAGCTTTTATGAAAAGGTTGCCATTTCGATACTGGAAAGCAGTTTCTCAGGAAAGTAAGGAAACTGGTGCCTCCTGTAAGAAGGAACATTTCTGCATGAACTTATAGGAGTTCCCTTTCCCTTCTGTCCGACCTGAGCCTGTACTCTATAGGCAGTACTGACAGGGAGTGCAGTAGCACTGTATGCATAGCCCATTCCTTGTATTCTCCTGAAACAGACAAAATATTGCAGATGTGGAGAAGAGGACTGAATTTTGAACTGGAATTTTGTACCTGCAGTACTATATGTCACAGAATATAATTAATATTACCCATAACAACATTTTATATATTAAAGCATTTCTGAAAATGCTCCAGTTTGGCCAAAATGAAGACAGGATTGGTGGAAAGTTTTTTACATCTTCTGGGTATAATTATATAGTCTCCTTTCTTTGTACGTGCAATTTTTTAAGATAAGAAACTTAATTTATGCCAGTTATCATATAATGCAGGCAAGTTCCAAATATCTAAAATTCTAGCATTCCCTTCTAATAACCCTCAGTTATCTTTAGTTATTATTTAACTTCTCAAAAATTTCTGCACTGGCAATATTTAATGGAACAGCTCCCACTAGTTAATTAAAAAGGAATCCTTTTAATTTTGAATGATGATATGGAGCACCAGGACACTTTCTAAAAACAATTCATTCAATGCACAAAAGTTGTGCAGTTAAAAAGGCTAATCTTATTATAAATAGTGGCAAATTAGCCAGCAAGTTTAGATGGCCATGTGAGAAGAGTTAGAAGAAAAATGTTAGGTGACTCTAAATGTATGATTTTAGTGTATTTTTAGATACAATTCTCTGTTATTTTCTATACACTGCATACAAGAAGTTAAAACTGTAAAATAAATTGCATATATATACGGTAATACAGTTATACCCTGTCCATTGCGAGGAAAGGGACAGGCCAAGGCTGTTGCGAAACACTAGACTTGCAAAGAACTGCAGGTCGTTAATATGCATGCAGGCCACGCCCATTGCTCCACCCCCTGGAACTCCGCAGCGCTGCGGACAATTCTCTGCTCCTTCCCCTTGTCTCTTTCAGCACAAGTGAGCAAAGGGAACCGTTTCTGTGCGGCTGCTGTGACTATGTGTGCTCCCAGCGCAAACTCTGCGCCGCTGCTCCCCCCCCCCAGGCTGGCCTGGCCCGGCCCGGCCTGGCCCCAGTGCTCGCGCTGGCCTGCAGGCGCTCACCCTGCCTCCGCGTGGGGAAGGTGTGTCCCTGAGCTCTGGTCAGCATTCTTGGAGCCTGGAAAAACCTTAACTTTGCAACATTGAGACACCCCATGCCCTTATGGCGGGGCGGGGTCTTCGATATTGAAGTTTCTTTCCCTTTAACATCCACCGGTGCCGGGAGAGGCAGCAAGGCAGCGCCGCCACTACGGAGACACACAGGACCGGCTCAGGGGCCGGGCACGGTGCGGCAGGACTGTAAATGTGAGGCTGTGCCAGAGAAACCCAAAGCCTTCCCTCCGTGCCCTCCCCAGGGAGCTGGGCATGGGGCGGGGCCGTCCCGCCTCACAGGGAGAGCCGGCATCACCCCTTGGCAAAGCAGAAGCACAGCGCATGCGCTGGGTATGAGAAATTGCAAATGCCGGAAGCCGGACTGTGAAAAAATTGCTTTGCAAATGGTTGGGGTCGTAAAGGAGAAGTCGCGATACAGAGGGGATTCACTGTATCTGGAACTGTGGACTAATGAGCTAAATGTCAGACCTAATTGACTATGCCCCTCCAAGACCTTGTAGCACACATCAGTTGATATGTCTGATATTCTGAAAGGTCCTCAGAGGTCCTGTGCCCTGGGAGATTTCCAGGTCCTGCTGTTGAGGGAGGTTGTGGATGGGGGCAAAGGCAGAGAAGAGGATAGCAGCTTCAGATTCAGGTATCTGCAGAAGAGTAATGTAGTTTAAAAAGCCATGAAGGACTTCCCCAGTGCATGTTCCTCACATGTTTCAAATCCAGTCCAAGTAGGTTACATGGTGGTTGGGAAGTTTTATCAGTGTCCTCTCAAGATTACTTCTTATCTCATTTGTATCATCTCCCCTGCAGATGAGGTTATCCAAAATCCATGAAAATCATACTTCTGGTGAGGTGGCCTGCTGCTGTCCTTCAAGGAGCTGTGCTCAATAATCGTTCACCTGTGGCCACTGAGTAAGCACTCAGTCCAGTGAGTAATGGTGCACAGCAAGTTCCTCAAGAGGTATCATAAAGAAAGTGACTACACAGTGGACTCATATAGACAGGATTTTGGTTAGTGTAAACTAAAATAATGCCTCAAAACCAATAGCCTGCACTTATTTACACAAAATGAAGAAATGACTTAGAGGTCAGATCAGAATGCCAGATCTTCCTAATTAATTACAATGACGATGGTAATAAATGAGATCTCTATCATCCAGTTAAACAATCACAAGAAAATAAATCTCTTGTCTAGCACAAATTGATATATTGCTGATAAAATTTCATTCAAGCTTTATTTCAACATCATGCAGCTTCATTTTGAATCAGCAAAATTTAAGCTAACTGAAAGGTAGAAGCTATCAAACTAAGGACTTTTGCCACATGAAGTGAACCTTATCCAAGGTCAAGATGTTTATGGCTACTGAAAGGAAAACTTGTCATTTTTGCAATACATAAATCACACAGTAGTAACTGAGGAAATGGGGGTTGAAATGCACAATTGCATTCTTTCCATGGCTCTTTCAATATACTCTACCCTGAGGATTTTGTGCAAGTACTCTGTAGGGAATGAAAGGCCAGAGGTCATCTGAGCATGCAATGTTCAGGGATGGTGCAAGAAATCAAATATTTCCTTAGAGAGTTCTTTTTAATTAATCAAATGAAATATGTTTGTAATATCTCCAGTGCTGAACACTTTTGATGCTTTGTTCAAAATGCCACATAATGTCTCTAGGTTACACTAAAGGCACAATAATTCATGCAGAGGCTTAGAAGCATGCAATGGTAGGAAACAAATATACATATTGGAGTATTTTTGCCCGTCCTGGAAAACTGTGCCCACAATATAATATTGGTTCATTAAGTCAGTTGTGGTGATACAAGACTGGATCATGTTTTAAGCAGAAAAGGTTCTGTTGCTCAGAAAACAAAGCAAGCAGAAGAAAAAAAACCTAGAGCAGGAACACCATTGTCTGCAAACAAGAAATTTTGTGAGGTAAGTGAGTCTCCATGGATGGATCTACACAACATACTATGAGGCATGGGTACTGTGCCTTAAGCAGTGGTACGAGATCATCTGTACTACTTAATCACTGGCACAGACTCTATCATGGGGTTCTTATGTTCTGAGGACCATTTCCCACAGGCAGTTTGCTGCGGCTTCCCCATTTTTATTTAGCACTGACACAAGCCATACTGCATGAGAAGGTCTTGGGTCCAGATGTGGCTCCTGGCACACTTTGTGTACAGGTATGGGGGTAGCTGCATTTGGCTCCAAGGTCAGGCAGCACCTTGTAGTGTGTGACATAGCATCCCTTTGGGGAAAGCTCTTCCATGACCCTATACAACTCATGTATCCTTTTAAGTGTGCATTTTCACCGGTCTTGATTGGTGAAAATTTACCTTTTATCTGCTTGGTCCTGATAATTCCCTTTTCGTCTGATAATATGGACTGGAAATACAGGATCCTAGCACCTTCATTAATTTGTGCAGAGTCCCCTCTTCAACAGAGGGGGTTGTGGCACATTTCACCAGAGACTGCATATGTATTTAAAATCAGAATCTCTAAGTCTTAACTTTCAATTTCACTCTTCTGTGCTGTTATTAAATGCCCTAGAAAGCATCTGCAGCCATACCACCAAAGAATTCTCTAGCCATCAAAGCTCTCTCAGCTTTGAATTCCATTTGCAAATGCACATATGTATCTGAAATAGTTGCTGCCATTGTCAGACCCACTTTGACAATAGCAAACAAATGGTTTATAGGCAGTTTCAGAGGACTGTTATTACCCATAAATAAAGCCATTAGTGGAACAGCTTTGGTCACACTGTTCTCAGGTCACTGCCAAAATCTTTTTGGGAGATACTTGTGGCCAGTTTAAGTTTTACTTGCTGACCAAGAAATTCTCCTTTTAGGATTTTAATATACAGTGAGAGAGTGTTAGAGTGCTTGTTACTGGGTAGCCTAAAAGGAAGACTACTATATTTTCAACCAGGTTAGCTTTTTATCTACCCCTATGAGCTCCTGTCTGGATTAGAAACCTCCCTTTACAGACCAGCTTCTAATTGCTAATGTTTAGTTTCTCCAGCAGTCTGTTTCTGATGGTTTTGGTGCAGATTCCAGTCATACTCTTACCAGAACTCAGTCAGGCCTGCAAAGTCACTGTGTTGACAATCTACCTGCCTTAAATCATCCTTCCTTTCTGAACCTCCTCCTTATATATTTGCTTATTTTCCTTATTTTCACACAGAATTAAGTGCATCTCACCTTGATGAAGAGGTAGTTCCTCCTCTGCCCATGCTAATGGAAGAACATTTACAACCCCAAATCCCCTGCAGTCAAAGACAAAGCAACTATATGTGTCTTCTCTGTCTTCTCTTTCAGAAGGGGAAGTTTATAGAAAGACTATTATTTTTTCACTAGATCACTGATACAGAGTTTTGATACTGAACTCGGTGCCCAGTATTATGTTGTCACTGCCCCAAAGGTCTGTTGTAAATGTACTTTCTTCTACCTTAAACAGGCTACAGAGATGTAAGAATCACCAGAAGGACTGGCTGTTCAAGGGTATTGTTTTGTGCCCAAAATTTCACCCAGAAATTGGTGGCTTCTAGTTTTGGCTTGAAAATTGGCCCACTAGAATGACTCATTTGGCTAGAGAATACCTCAAGGAGGAAACTGGAGGATGTGCTAAGCTAGAGATAAGAATAAAATGCTGCAAATATTTTTTTTTTCCTCTAGTGAAAAAATGTAAGATGTTCTAGACTAAATACACAATCTCAAGATACTTTTCATTGAGCTGTTGATAACACACCAAAAAGCCCCCCAAAAGAAATCAAGGTTGGTAGTGTCTGACTTTTCCTGTAAAGGTCTGGGTAAGGCAGCAGGGAGCTGCCTTTCAGCAGTGAGCACACTGCACATCCTTCTGGTCACACTGGTCCTAGAAGTAGTTGGATGAGGTCCCAGAATGGAAACTTGGCATTTCCCTAAAAGTTGTAGACAATGGAAGCTGTTCCTTCTGCTGCAGATGAGAAATTGGTTGTATCTGTTGGCCCAAGCTCATAAGGGTGGACTTGTAGCTGGAAATCACTGACCAGGAAACAGGTTGTGCTCACCCTGAGGAGTGCTCTGTTGTTGTTGCTGTCTTTTATCTACAGGTATACCCAAGGCCCTGTTTATGCCACCTTTTCTGTGAGAGGGAGACAATCAGAGAGAGCACGATCTTCTCATGCAAATCATTCTTATTGATGAAAATATATAGAGGACAAAATAGGGGAGCACTGAGAAAGTGCTTCTATGATAAGTGGGCTGATGAAAAATGAAACAGGTGGTTGAATGAGGAGCAGACTGCAAGGCTGGGGCAGAAGAGAGCCACTGATACCCTGGGAGAGAGGTCAATAAATTACTCTCTTCTTGGGTCACTTCCAGGCACAGTGTGAGTTACGTAGGTTTAACCTATGAAATGACTTCTGTGTGGTTTTGGGTAGATGACTTGTGCTATATAAATGATTATGTAAGAATCCTAAATTTAAATAAATTTAAATAGGGTAGCTTCAACCACTCCGTTGCCTAGAGCATTTTTCACTTCACATTGAGGAGCACATGCACTTGTCTGAGCTTCACATCAGCATGAGACCCAGGCCACCATCACACAGCCCCTGTGCTGCAGCTGCTGTGTGCCTCACGATGGAGAAAGGAGTGGATAGCAGTCTGGTAGCTGGTACACTCCAGGTAGCTCACTGAACCACATGCCAATTCAGAATTCGTGCATGTGAGAAGTCTCCATGGGGGAGGCCTATCCTGGAATTATGACCTTAGCAAACACTCTTGGTTTGTCTTGTTTGCTCTTCAGGAAATGTTTATTTACCCAGGCTTTTCCTGAAGAGATGTGTTGCGTAGGGCTGAGGGATGGGGCATGGCAGTTCAATGGGTATTTTGTAACCTACATGTCTGTGATAATATGTGCTCTTAAAAAGGAAGCAGACATCAAAATCACACTTCTGTCTAATTAGTTTTACCACAATTGTCACGTGTAGCATGCATGATTGTCACTGTAGATTTCAAAGTTACCTCTTTACATGGACCAAATGACCTACATTATACCTTTCTCATACAGTCAGGGTCACTGCCTTCAGTGATGGCCAACCAGTTTATCTCCCTTATTTTCTACATGGGGGCTACCACAAGAAAGAACAAAATGTTCATATATTGGGAAAATGTGAATGGACAGATCCAAAACCAAATCCACTGAGGGTAGCAGTAACTCCCAGTGCTGTATGAGTGCACCTTTCACTGCTGGGCCCGATCCATACAGGGGTAGGATTCCCCTGGTGCTCTCAGTTCCTGCCTGTCAGGGGGCTGCTCTCACCTGCTTCAGTGCTCCCTGGCTAGGGGAGCCATTGTCTTTGTTTTGGCAAACTTCGGCAGATGAAGGTCCTTGCCTGAATACTGACTAATGCAATTCCAGATTGGACTTGAGCTAGAGAAGGGAGAGCAAAGAGGAGCAGTGGGGGAGGCAGCTTGGGAGAAAGGCAAGGCTGCCTGCTGCAGGTTTACTGAGCCACTGTCATGAAAAAAACACTTCTTCACATGTTAGGAGTCCTTCCAACATCTAAAATACTCTTTACAAAGCAATACATAACAGCAGCAATGCTGGTTTTGTTTGTTAAGGCTACCTGCTTTATCAAGCCAGTTACACTGTAAAACTTAAAGCACCCAGCAGTACACCTCTTGGTTGCAGGTGACTGCATCTCCAGTGGAGGTACTAGGGCTCCTCTGCCTGAGGGAGCCAGTTCTGCACAAGCCATGCTCTCGGCTGGCAAAGGTACCAACCGTGCTGTGCTGGCCATGCTGGACCACCAGCGAGAGGCAGCATCTCTGGGCAGCAGTTAAGCCCAGCAGTGGGAGAGGGGAGGAGCTGCTGCAGCCATACCCCTGGGATGTATTTAACCCACTGGCAACTTCTTGCAGTGACTTCTGTTTCCTCCAGTTGCTCCCTATGCAGCACTGACACAAGATTTCTTATTACAAAACCCCACATTGGCATGGTCTTTGAAGCAGACTATAGCTGGCTTGTGTCTCTCTTTCCAACTAACAATTCTTTCTGCTTTCTAAAAGATCTTACGATTGCAATGCAAATGTGCAAGAGTGTGAGTTAGGAGCAAAGAGCAATGGCAAACGAGATGTGAAAAACTCCTACCATCAACCACAGGTTTGGGCTGTGAGCTCTTCAGCCGAAGCGAGGGCCTGAAGCGGGTTCGGTCATTGAAGCTCCAGCTCTTCTGGACTTTGGTTGGGCTGCCCTCAGTGGCAATGTCGGCACTTGGTGACCGGCGATCTCCGACTGAAGATTGCCTGTTTTTTATACTTTGACCTCGTGGGCTGGCCATCCGGACCCGCTCCTTAAAACTTAGCTTTTGACTGTGAGGGAGAGAAATACGTTTTATTTCATAGTTCCTTCACTCCATTTCTTTTTTCTCTTGTATGATAATTGAAAACAATTTCTAAAGATTCTCACTGGTATGAGTCTTTTTCTTACACACTTTTATTTTCATTGAATATGTTTCATTTGTGAATGGAACTGATTTGATGTAATTGTTTTTGGATAGAAGAATTACATTGGCAGTCTATCATACAGTACAGAATAACCTTGTAAAGGAAATTAAAATTAACAAATAGAAACAAATGTCCCACAATTATTATACATTAATCTCTATGATTTTTTCCCCCTATTCCTTGAATTTTAAATATGTTTGTTTCCATCTTAGCCTATTTCAGTGCATTTCTGGCCATGTCTTCAGATTAAAAAAATCGAAATGTATTCTATTGTTACTGCATGCCATGTAGTATTGTCTGGGTTGTTTTTTTTAAGCAGGCAAAAATACTGTTAGTGTATTCATGCTTTTCAAGATGTGGCATGTCCAACATTTCATATACAGAATTAGTGTTCACTCATATCCAGAATTCCTTGTTACAGCACTTACTTGGGCAAGACAAAAGCAAATTAACAAAACATCCAAGAAACAGTGTGATGACCAATTAATGGAAATGTAATGATATGCTGTGTGCTCCCTAAAGTCATTGCTCGAGATCAAGCTGGGAGCTGACTACATGCAGGTGGTATTGGACAGGTGCTTTAGGACAAGGGTACAAGAGCTCAGCCGAGCTCATGACGGTGTCTGCTGGATCAATGGTGACCCTGTGGTCTTATGGCTGGCCAATTGTAAGCTCTTTTTTCCCCTACTGTGTTTATAACCTTCTTCTCCAGCCAGACTCCAATGCGGGATAACTAGATTTTCTATTTCCCAGTACTTAAATTCCCTTTGTTCATGTCGAAACATATCTGATGAACTTCTTGTGGTCACTGTGACTATCTACCTATGTATTTTCATTATTTGATATTTTTGCCTTTGATTGTCCCTTCCTGCAGCAGAAGAACCAAAATGGAAACCAAAAGGGAATGTGATATCAAGGTCTGGAAACCTTCTTTTATCTGCAAGGTTAAGTTCAATTGGTTGAGCAAGGGAATGGCCATCTTGATCAATGGTCCTGTTCTTGCAAGGGGAGAGATGATGGTAGCTGCTCATGGTATGATATTACTGGGTCTTGCAGTCCTACTGCTCTGGCATAGGCTTTGGGGGGTGCTTTTAAAACAGCTATAGAAAAAACTGTCTATCTGAAAATTATAACTATTTTGAAGTTAAGATGCTTTCTAGTATTCTCAAAGTCTTTGCATTTAACTTCAGCATGCCCATAAAATGGTTACAACACAAATGAATTCTGCAGCTAATTAACTAATGCTAACATGGATTATGTAGTTTGTAGATGTTTAATCTACTGCACTCTGAAAATACAATGTTAATAAGTAATTATATGAAATGAAAGCTAGTTATAAACTTCTGCGGCCATGAAATGTTGAGGTAAACAGTTGTCTTTTTCCATGCATCACAAAGCACAGCATTTCAATCTGAATATAAACATCACCGAGAGCAGAAAGGATGCAGTTTGTCACAGGCAAAACACATGCTAAGAAACTTAGAATGAAATAATTTTAAAGTATGCTCAAAAGGAGAACATTAAGAAATATTATTAAATAAATGTATTTCTATGTGGTATGTTGGATCACTTAAAAAAGAATACTTTTACTATAATTTCTGAATATGATCCCCTCCTTCTCTTGCCCAAAGTATGCAATTGTTGACATAAACACATCATGGTGCTGGATATATTATCTATTTCCATTGCAAATTGTTACCTAGGTCTGCAGTACTATGTGCTGTGGCATATGCAATACAAAAGAACCACAGAACCTACTATTTGAAAGAAAAGTAGTTCTAAAATTTAATTTTAAATACAAATTACATTTCTAGACTGAATTGCACTTCAGCTCAGGAACCTTTTGCATTGTACAACTTAATGAAAATATAAGCTGTAAAATATTTATTAACCACATTATTGCATGGTCATATTATACAGCATGAGCAAGAGAATTAAAATGGACTTCTTATTATACATATTATTCCTACACATGTCCCCTTGTGCTTTTTTTTAACTCCCCTTATGGCACAAATTGTACTTGCTCTCAAAGGATGAAATAAAATTATAGATTTTTTTTTAACAAATCTTGGAGTTAAAATGTTTCTGGACAGTTCTCTTCCTGTTTACTAATAAAAATGAAAAGGAAAATTGATAAAATGTCCATAAAAACTAGCTGTGTAGACCATATTTTTTATAATCCCATTAACTCAAAAATAAAAATGAAAATTTTAAAAATAAAATTTTAAAAAGCACATGTGCTGTTCTGTCAATTAACTTTTACTAACGAATAGCTGCCTTCAAATGATTGGTAGACAGGTTATTTCTTTTATATAAACTGAATGGTACACAATGGCTACTTAACCTGAATATCTTTAGTTCCTCAAATCAACGCAATGAGGCAATGGTGAAAGGAACAGTAGACATTTCATCTGTGCTATAGACATTTTTCAGAAGTGCAACACTGAGAACAAAATTATTAATTTAAAATGCAGAACTCATACTTAAAAAAAAACCCTGCTTTGTAGCAATGGCAATGTAATGGCATGCCAAGGGTCTATGTGGAGGATGATATGTTCTGAAGAGGAACGCAGCCCATGAAGACAGCATGGTTTGGAAACTCTTAAGATGCATCTCCAAAGAGACTGGGTATAGCAGTTCTTCACTTCTTGGATCCCTGTTCCTGTTTTGAGACTGGTGGGAAATGTTTTCGAAGTGACTGGGTCCTACTCAGTGGAGGCGTAAATTGTATGACCAGTAGCAGTGTGGAATTTGTGCTTGGGAGAAGAAAGCTGCTGTCCTTGGGACAACACTGCCATGGGGCTCTTCTGTATCTGATAAATAGCAGATCATGAAGGAGTAACTGTATCAACCATTCTTGGGGGATCCTAGCCAGGCTTTTCCCCAGAGTGAAAGTCCTTTTCCTTATGGGCTATAGCCTAGTTTGTAATTCTGGATTCTTTGATGCAATAGTGGATGCTAAAAATCCTTCACCTTTTTCTTGCAGGACCTAGCCTATTATGTTTTTCTTTCTCACCTTTTCTCCTCTCTTGTTACATGGTACCCAAAGGAAATCCCTTAAATTAGTTTAAAACCTGTTAATGGCCTTTGGAAATTTACATATCCCTGTAAGCTGTCCCAAACTTCAAGTTGAATGTTTGTCCAAAGGGCAAGAATCAGGAAAATGAAACTACACAACTTCCTGAATCAAATATAAATGACAAGGATCTGAAGGATCCACTGATCTCTCCATCCATCTCTGCATTCCTTTAGATGTGTGTCTGTCCATCATTTCCTGTACCTTACACGACTGATAATTCAGCCTCCTATTTAGCTTCCTGTTACAGTCTTCCCTAGCAGTGGTAATCTCTTTTGACCCATCACTTATCTACTCTTGCAGGTTGCAAGTAGTGTAATGTATTCATATCAATAGCACTGGAGCTTTGAAGCATCTTTTAGTGGACATCAATTACAACTGGCAGCTATGGGAAACAAAGCAAACTACTTTACTCTATTTGCCTTCTGGAAGGTCAGTTGTACAGCTCATTCCTCCTGTCATATGCCCTGGGACAGGTCTATTCACATCCTTAGTATAGCAAGTGACTTTCTGGTTCTTATTTCTTCTTTTTAAAATTGTGCCTCTCTCATCTTTGATTTATGAAGGAATAGGTGTTTGGGAACACTAGAGGTCACTGTAGCTTCACTGCAGGGGGAACAAACGCTATTGGTCCAAATTATTAACTTGGTAAGATTTAATCCATGAATGTCTACAAACTTTTGCTTGTTCTGAATTCCATGGACCATCTTGCTATACTTTTTTTTTGCTAGCTGAGCACCTCTTTCCCTCCCAGTCATACTCTCCCATTTCCCTGCCCATATTCCTGCATTTCTTGTCACGTTTAACTTCTGCTCTGCTTCAGCCTCAGACCTGCAGCGCTACTGCTTGCTACTAGTCACAATTTACAACTTGTTTTTCAGCTTTTCATACTGAGCTGGCTGGGGGAAAGACTAATAGGAAGAAATTGAAATTAATCAGAGAGCCTGAGGGTGAAGGACGATGCTTTGGCTCTTGATACAGAAGCTAAAACTGTCAAAAATGATCACCTATGTCAAACAACAGCAATAAGATCTACATGCAGATTTTCAGCAATTAACTTCCAATAAATACAGGTGTTGATTCTCACCAAGCCTTACTGAAATTAAACAAAGTTGAACAAATGCAAATGTACTGGATAGTACAGTGAGACATAAAGTTCAAATATTCAAGACTTCACACCACCAGTATCATGCTAGGACCATGAACTCAAGAAATGTAGTGTTACATATATCTCATACCTTCAATGAGTAGTGACAAGAATTTTGGGTCAAAATGTTCAATTGTCAAACAGAAAAAAAAATGTTATGGGATTTAGGGCATGTTTTTTTCCTTTTTCAAAACAATTTCCAGATGAAGAGAAACTACTTTGTATCTTTATTTTCTATAACCCATTTGTACTTTCACTGTCTTTTACATTATTTCTTAAAAAATGAGAAAAAAATGTAATCAGCCTGAGATGCAAGTCATGGGTTCATTCCCATAAGATCCATCCATCTAGGAATTACCATTTTTGGTAAGAGACACAATTTCTACAGAATTCAGCAGAAGCAGATGGTTGATTACACATGCATTCCTCTACCTTCCAGTACAGGATGCAGGCACAACTTCCACAGGCTGTGTCCAAGGGGATTCTTCTCAATAACAATTCCACATATTGACTGTTGTAATTGGCCAGCATGTTATAGCTTAATATTCCCCGATAATTATTAGATGGAGAGCGCAACTGCCACGGTTATAAAAATCCTCTTGGACTTGGGGAAATGTGTTTACCTGAATATTCAACCCCACTTTTAGGTCTCCACAGGGTAATGCATTCCAAAAGTTGAAGTTTCAGGCAGAAAAGAGCAACTGGTCTTCATGAAAACATGGTGTGCTGTGCACTGCAGTTGTCCAACTGGATGAGTTTTGAAGAACTCGTATTATTGCCACTGTGTTAATGGCATTGCAGGCAACAAGCAACAAGGGCTTTACAAGCACTTAAAAATAAATAAATCAAGAAATATTGTTTGGAGAAGTAAGGAATTTTAAAGCACTAAGGAGGGGAAATAGATGAATCATGCACCTGATATTAGTTGGCATTCTCAAACATTATATGAATAGGCAGGATGCTGAATACCTATGTTTCCAAGGGGTGTACATCCTGAAGAGCTTCTCTTTATTACTACAAAGCTTACTAGGAGTGAGGGGAGATAGAGGACCATGTTACTAAGCATTCCAGTGCTAGTCAAGGGGTTAGGCTTTCCACCTCAAGCTAGATTATGCATCACTGGCAATTTCTTTTTCATAGGGTGCATGCAGAGTGTTTACATTAAATCTACTTCTAGAAACTGATATGGTATAGGAGGTAAAGAGAATTCCAGAGTATAATTTGTTTCCCACAAAACAGGGATGAGTTTTTCACCCAAGCTCCTATGTTGGCAAAATTGCTCCTTATTGCACCAGAGAGAGCTGTCTGAATATGGAGTTCATGTTCAGGTTTATGAGTTACAACACTAGAGGAGTGACATTCATCCTTTACAGACGTCCAATGCATGTCGTACAAGCAGCTTAAGACTGCTTATGTTCTCAGGATGTCACAAGATTGATCAGTCTTCCTCTAGGTTCCTGCACAGGAACAATTTCAGCCATGTTGTATAATTGGACAGAAGTAAGTATTAGTTGTGTTCAGTGTGTGGATTTATGGATACATATTAATAATATAATAAAAAAGCTTTTTTCAATAATTTGCAGAATTCTAAAACTGATTATAGAAGCATCACATTTACATTGTGGGAACATCAGAAAGGTTGTCTACCAATACCTTGATAAATGATTAATTAGAATATTTGTGTGTTAAATTTTGAGAAATACAAGATACATATTTTTTCTAAAATCATTGTGAAGCTACAGCCTCATAAGCACAGCTCTGTCAACTCAAACACACAGCAACATTTAGACACCTACTAAAAGACTGTAGGTCTATACATGACAAAATGCAAAAATTTATTTCTGCAAATATAATCAATTTCGTAGGAAAGAAAATAATTAACTTTTACCTAAAGCAAGTTTTTCTCCACTGTTAATAGAATGAAGTACAGAGCAAAGAGAATACTCAGAAAGCAATCCAATCCACTACTTGTACAAACACATCTTCATTTAAAGAGTGAAGCAAGCACCTTAGGTCACAGAGCATCCCATGCAAGTCACTTAGCATTGCAGTAAGAAACAAGTTAAATAGTTGAGGACAGTTATCTCGAAGTACATTGCAGCAGTTTACATTTACATTTTTGCCACAAAAGACCACATACACGACATGTATTTTCAGTGATACAAAACCACAGCAATATGTAAGCATAAGAGTGATAAAAAATGATTTTAAAAAAGCCACAGTGTGGTCAGTAGGCTTTTTACTGTAGACCAGGATCTCAGGAGTTAACTAGTTCATTTTTACACATACACTAATTTGCAGCAGTGCACATATTAGTTAGGAGTTTCTGAAGGAATAAACATCTTGAAAAGTGCTGGATTCTGCACCTGGAATGAGGCAAACCTTGATTTATGAACAGAGTGGGGAATGACATGCTGGAAAGCAGTGCCATGGAAAGGGACCTGGGGATCATGGTTGAAGGCAAGTGGAATATGAGCCAGCAGTGACCTGGCAGCCAGGAGGACAACTTGTGTCCTGGGGGCATCAGGCAAAGCAGCACCAGCCAATCAAGGGAGGGGATTGTCCTGCTCTGCTCTGCACCAGTGCTACCTCACCTTGAATATTGTGGCGGTTTTGGGCACCACAATATAAGAAAGATAGTAAGCTGTTAGAGAGTGTCCAAAGAAGGGCAACGAAGATGGTGATGGGCCTTGAGTGGAGCCATATGAGAAGTGGCTGAAGTCACTTGGTCTGTTCACCCTGGAGAAGAGGAGACTGAGGGGAGACCTCCTTGTGGTCTACAACTTCCTCATGAGAAGAGTTGGGGCAGGCACTGATCTCTTCTCTGTGGTGACCAGTGACAGGATTCAAGCAAATGGCCTCAAGTTGTGTCAGGGAAGGTTTAGGTTGTATATTGGAAAAAGGTTCTTCATGCAGAGAGTGGCTGGGTAATGGAACAGGCTTCCCGGGGAAGTACCAAGCCTGACAAAATTCAAGAAGCCTTCGAATGATATTCTCAGGCCCACGGTGTGACTCTTGAGGATGGTCCTATGCAGGGCTAAGGATTTGACTTAATATTAGATCCTTGTGGTCCCTTACAACTCAGCATACTCAGTGATTCTGTGATTTTGTAATCTTCCAATTAGTAAAAATAAAGTGAAAAAATCATTAACTGCCTTTAAAACCACAACAGTTATCAGTAATACAGAACATGTACTATAGTTCTGACAAGGGGTGTTTGAGTGTTTGGTTTTTTGGTATTTTGTTTGCTTGGTTTTAGTTGGTTTTGGTTGTTGGTTGGTTGGTTTTGTGTTTTGTTTTGCTGATTTAGATTTCAATTACTGTAAGGAAATTTGGCTCTTTAATTGCTTGCAGGTACAACTGGGAATAGCCTCACCCCTCTGCAAAAATCACACTTTTAGAGGAATGTACTCATTTAATGTTGGCTTCAGTCTCACCTTTAAAAAAGTCAGTTTTAAATGTTGCTGTTGAAAGAGTGGCACAGATAGCTAGTGAGTGCAGAAAATTTGGATCAGGCTGACATAATTTAATGAGATCAATATGTTACTAGCAAGCCTATGGAGGTAATGTATATAAAAAGTCACAGAACTGACAAAGCAAACCAAGTCGCCTTGAGTTACTGTGACACTAACAGCAGTTATATGTGCTGTGAGAGGAAAAGGACGGAGCCAGATGCCAGAGGAGCAATCTGGAGAGTGGAATGGGACATGGGTAATTGATGTGAAGAGTTTCATCCATGACTGAATAACCCAGAAGCGTTAGTGAACCACAGCACCACTGAGAGATCGATGTATTTCAGGGGCTTGATGTGTCACCAACAATTTTTTCCTTGGCTTGTCAGTGTTTTCTACTGGGAGGTAAACTCTGCTATTCTCTGGGTGTGCTGATACCACAGTGCTGGCTGCCAAGTACCTGATGATTCACATCCCTAATGAGTTTCTGAGATACAGCGATTTCTCTTGTAACCATTGAGTTCTTTTTGGTCCCTAAGTATTTGGACTATCAGTGTAGCAGAGACCAGCCTTTTCTCCCAACTGCCTTAGAATGTGCATCTCCATGGCTTTATTTACCCAGTGAGGGCTTGCCTGTGCTTGCTATAGGCAGCTGGTCCTCCGTCAGCATCTAGGCTGGGTGGAAACTCATCTCCCCTCCCAATCATCAGTGGTGGTGCTTACCATAGGAGAGAGACCAGCCTGCCTCCTCTGCCTGAACTGGGCCATGTGAGAGTGCAAACCCTGCAGCTGGGAGCAGGTGAACCGCTGCAGGGCTACATTCCCCCTGACCTGCTGCATTCCAAAATGGGCCTTAGGCGAGGATGACAGAAAAGTTAAGAAACATGGAGACACAGCACTAAGGAAGCCTTGAGGGTATTTCTGCAGGGGAGCATAGACCCTTGCCAAAATGACATCCAACCACCACTGTTGGAGGGTCCTTCCCCTGCTATGGAGAGCTGGTGGGCTTTTTCACAAAGCCAAATTAAACTATATGCCTGTGGTTTCCACTGTGATTCCTGGAAACCATAAGCATTGCTTTTATGGCAGAAGCTGTGGCTGTGTCCTTGCCCAGGAGCTGGGGCTAGGGAATCTACTCCACAGTAGAATCTACTCCTCTGCCACTCTTTCATCTGAACCCCTCAAAGTTAAAATGTGACTAGAAATGTAAAACAATGTCTATATTTTCCACACAAAATTGGGACAAAGAAGAAAATTCCAGCAGCATTATTCTATCAATACGAGTTTAAAATATCCAGTTTGTGATTATTATCAACAGTTACAGTTCACTGAAGCTACTGTACTGAGCATATAAAAGCCATTAGGAAACAGCAATTTCACAGATAAAAGGAATACAAGAAACTACAAACCTGCTAGAAGATTCTCCTTGTTCTTTTCTTCAGGTCAGGGAGTGGGAGGGAAAAACATAATTGTTATGCAGATTGTAATCACATTACTTAGTTACAGATGATGTTAAATATATGATAAACATAAATGGGTATGTTAATAGTACAACACACACATTATATTGCAACCACAAAAACATTCAAGCAAGACTAGTAACTACAATGCTTCTGGAAAAGAAACTTTTTAATTGCTTTAACACATGCATAACATGCTTAGTACATACCACTGCAGACTGAGCTGGCAAAGCACTTAGGCAAAATGCATTGCTGACACATATACGTATAACAGAAAGCTGTAGGTTCTTATTAGATAAAGCTATTTCTGGTAAATAAAAAGATTTAATTTTAGGATAGCACAGCAATATGCTTATTTAAAATAACCAGTAGATGCAAGTTGGGGGACAGTATTTTATGTGGGATACAGCCTCATTATTTATGTAATTTTATATCCATCCATCCATTTATACCAATGTTGCCTTCACTAAAATAACCAGTAGATGCAAGTTGGGCGACAGAATTTTATGTGGGATACAGCCTCATTATTTATGTAATTTTATATCCATCCATTTATACCAATGTTGCCTTCACTATGTTTGTATATGTCAAAAAATCAATATTCCATGTAACTTTCAATCTAAAAGCTCCTTTTAGTTTGGAGGATTTTACAATTACAGTTATGGTAATGGATTACTTACGGCTCTGTTCTTGTCAACTCTTTGAAATTCAAAGATCAGCTTTGGATACCCAGCCAAACTTCTTTTTGGCTGAGCTTTTTGGCACACAATTACCTTTTAACTGTCATGTGGATGTTCATCACCCAGCTTTCAGAGAAACCACTAATTCTCTTGCACTGTCTGCAAGAACAACAGTTAGGATGCTTATCAGAGCTTTCCCAAAAGGCTCTTAGCACTCTCTTTTTTGGTCTTTATCACGTATCTTTTACTTCCTGATATGTTCCTTGTATTGAATCAGTCAACTTGCAGCCTTCTGCTAAATCTTTTACTGAATTATTGAAATGTCTTGGGCTGCCAATGCTCTGTGAATTCTCACTCGAACTAGGATATCAAATATTTCTTGTCTGCCAAACTGTGGCATCAGGTCTTTTTAGTGATTTTCCGCTGGCTGTGTGTATGACTGAATATACATTTTGCCCTAAGGAATACTGAATATATCAGAAGTCATGACAAAAAGAAGCAAATTCCCCAGTGCATTCACCTGCAGAATACCACAAGGTACTCTTCCTTTGGAAAGATAGATCAGTAGCTATAGCCTTATACAGAGACACAGGCATAACCAATGAATCAAGGCATATCACTGAATTAAGGAACAAGCTCTGCATTAAACATAATATTTTCCTTCTTAAAGATAATTTGGAACTGGGTGACACATTAACTGTGATGCATGAGTGGGGTTTTGGGAAAATGTTTCTAATGCCTGTCCGTTTCTTAGGTAAATGGCAGTGATTTGTATTTGTCCTACTGTCCTAGGCTCCTAGATAATATTGATTTGATTTGTTAGTTGAAATTTTTAATGACAGGACTTGAGAGGATTTAAGAAAACAAACCAAGACAAAACAGACAAATACTAGTTTCTATAAGCTTGAACAGACATCAAGAACAGCACCAGCTGCCATGTTTGTACCTACTTTGTAGGGCTGCAGGTATGCAAGGCCTTCAAATGAGGCTTCCAGGTAGCAATGGAAACCGATTTCTCATCAGCAGCATAACTGCGCCATACACACTACGTGCAGGATATATGGTAAAAAAAAGAAAAAACAAGGCAAGAGGGAGCGGGGGATGAAACAAAAAATTGAAAAGCAGATTAGTAACCAATACAAGTCATGTCTTTCTCTTATCATTCATAGCACTGATACATGCCTGAGGGGAGGAAGAATACTTTCATAATATCGCCAGGTGGCTGTCAGGTTTGTTCGGCTGGCATCGGTAGAATAAAACCGCCAGGAAGCCTGGTATGGGGAAACAATAGAAAAGCACAAAGGAACCAAGAAAATGAAGTGACAATGCCACCACACTGGCTATGGAGTGAGGGGATTTTGCTCTAATTGGGATGTGCTCCATTACGCTGATTCAGAAAGTACCAGTAAACACCTACCAAAAGTTTTGTGAATCATAGTACACTTTCCATGGAAAGGTAAGAGTTACTGGCTCCATGAAAGCACATATATTCAGCACATAAAGGTACTTGGAAAAGCATTACAGGAATTTATTTGTGACAAGTCCATAGGGGACACCCATGCAAACTTGCAGTCTGAGGTAAAGAAAATGTCATAATACATTCTGAAAATTATAATAAAAATCAGGCAAAAAATATTTAGAAGAGTAGTCTCTGTAGTTTGACACACTGCTAAAAGTTTAAAACCACAAAATTATTTATTTCAAAGGTGAGCGACCAAAACACAGCATTGAAAACATATCCACTGTTTAGATTTATATCTGCATGTAGACAGTAAGACAGAGGTTCAGTTCTACAAGCTGGAACAGCTTCCCTGATGTCAGCATAACTATATTAATTTGTACTAGCTGAGTATCTGTGCTTCCTGTATAGAGTGAACTATTATATGTTGTCTATGTATTCTTGTATGGAATCTAATAGTTGGTTTTCCTACTGCATATCTCCCAGAAACATATCTAGTCTTCCTCTACCTGTCACTCATTCTGTAAATTGGTTCATTGGTTGATCATTTTCATTGTCAAAAATTTCTGCTCTATTTTTAATTTGAAACTCTTTGGTTTTGACTTCTATCTAGTTACATGTTACGTTTCAATCTGCTACATTAAATAGTCCTGTAGGTTACAGGATTCCCTCTCTGGACTTCTATGTTCAAATAATTCCTACCCTGAATATTTCTTATAAACCAGAGAAATTGAGAAAAGTATGTCCATATAAATAATTTCAGTTTTCTACAGCTACAGGTCAGGTAAATGCTCTAGCAAAGAGTCTATCTGTGGCAACAGAAGAGTTTGCACAAACCCATTCTACAGAGTAACTGATTAGAAAACACATTATCATGATAATCTAGAGCACATTGATTCCATGGTAGTTCATTATCAATATCTAGGATAGACAATTTTAAAAAACCTGGGCACTGTTACAGTACACAATGATATGCTGTTCAGAAATATCCTGCATTTTAGAACATGACATTTTCTCCAGTCCTTGACTAATTTTCTTCTAATGTTTTATTTGCTGTCTCCAATACTTACAAACTTTAGGTGCTGAGTTGATATGTAACATATTAGTATGAGCATCATCATACACTACAGTAGTAATTACAGCCTTCTCCTTCTTGTTATGTTTATGGTTATTTGTCTAAGGCCTGTAATAAAACCAGGTGAAGTAACATACTGCAAACTTCTATGAAGCTCTTTACCCTCCTTTCCTACTCTTTCTCTTCTGTGTTTCTTATGCTTCATTAAATCCTTTCAAACATCACTAATACGGGTATAGAGGCATCTGAATTCACTGTTTCTAGATCAAGTTTTGTACAGTTTATTCCACTGCATTGCGACCTCTCCATTACGACCCCGCGCATTTGCGAGGAAAATTTCTCGCAATTCAGTTTCAGGGTTCTATGAGGTTTCCAGGCCGACACATATGCGGTGCCTCTGCTTTGCGGAGGGGCAGTGTCAGCTCTCCCTGTGGGCGGGATGGGGCCAGCCCCCCGGGGAGGGTGCATGGGGAGGGCGCGTGGTTTCTCCAGTTTGCAATGGCGTTTAGAGCCCTGCGGCATCGTGCCCTGGTCCCTGACCCAATCCTGTGTGTCTTCTGTGTGCTCTGCTGAGACACAACGCAGCACTGCCACAAGACGTGCGTTTCCTTGTTACTCAAAGCCCAGTCAAAGCCTGGGCAGCGCTGCCTCTACTGGGACTAGTGGATGTTAAAGGGAAAGAAACTCCGATACTGAAGCCCCTCCCCCTGCCATAAGTGGCACGAGGTGTTGCAGTGTTGCAAAGTTAAGGTTTTCCAGGCTCCAAGAATGCTGACAGAGCTCAAGGATACCCCTTCCCACTGCAGAGGCAGGACAAGCACGCGCGGGGGTAGCAGCCAGGCCAGGATGGTGTGGGGCCAGGCTGGCGCGAGCACCGGGGCCGGGCTGGGAGAGGAGCAGCGGTGCAGGGTTTGGGCTGCAAGCACGCACGGTCACAGCAGTCACCCAGAAATGTTTCCTTTTGCTCTCCTGTGCTGAGAGCAACCATGGGAAGGAGCAGAAAATTGTCCGCAGCACTCCAGAGTGCCAGAGAGTGGAGCAATGGGCGTGGCCTGCATGCATATTAATGACCTGTGTGTCTTTGCAAGTTTGACGTTCTGCAAGGCCCCTGGCAAGATCCATTCCTCACAAATGTGGGGGTATAACTGTATTTACTGCATTAAGACATTTGGCAGGATTCATTTAATCCGAAAAATCACCCAGATCATCCTTGGTTTTATTCTCGTGTGCCTACCCTTGTATTTTCTATTCTGCCAGGCTGTGCCATCAGCAAAAATCTCTCTCAACAATTTTATATTACCTTTTAGATCACTGAAAATGTTGAACATGTAAATGAACATGTAAATGTTGAATAGTCTTCACCATGGGGTCCCATAACAAATGTCTTCCTTTCCTAACAATTTTACCTGTTGAGGGTCCATCTCTAAAATTAGTCAGCTTGCTATTGTTTATCTATTTAGCATGCTGTCTTACTAATATTTTGGTTGAAGTATTATAAAATAATACCTAAATCTATTATGTGTTTCCTCTGGCAATGAAACGTTGAAGAAGTAGATTAGAATATACGTGTTAGAAAATCTTCTAAACAGTCATTCTAAAGTACAATAGACACAAGAGGAGTGGATTATTTTTACTAATTATTCTAAAACTATTAAATCTTAAATATTTAGTATTTAATAATAATTACACAGTAATAATGGAAAATATGTTTTAAGAATGCTTTAAAGACAGTCTGGCATCTATCCTATACTTAACATAGAACGCTACCATATTCATGTTCAGCTTCTTTATTTGGATTTATTATTTCAAAATTAAATGCCAGCATAAATGGCACACATAGAACACTTGGCATCCCAAGAAAATAAACTAGGACTCTAGAAGATATTTTCCCCTCTTTTTTTTCACTGCATCAGGTAGAGTAAAGGTTGGTGCAAAATCATTCTTTATATGATTTTCTCATTTTTAACTAGTACTGTAAGTTAAGGAAAGAACCTATGCAAAACAGCTGCTTAACACATTATCATGACAGTTTTTGCTGACCTGCACAATCACATCAATAATGGAGCTGAAAAAACTTCAGATGATTTTGGACATTTTGGAATTGTGAGTGCCTACATTTCCACGTTTTGAATTGACTAATAGTGAAAACATTTCTCTGGGCAGGGTATTTTTCATCTTCACCAAGTATATCATTCACTGGAACACTCTGAACTCTGTAGTAGATGAAAAGTAGCTTAATATAAGCAAGAGTGCTGCACTGTCAGTTGGGTTCTCAAGGGATCAATTCTCTTTTTCCAAACAATTTTGTAACTGCAGGGATGCATTTGGCATCCTTGCCTTAGTTTCTTCAGCATGGATAGAAGAACTCAAAAAGTACACATAAAAATGCTATCTACAGTTGTACTCAATGATCTTAAAGGTCTTTTTCAACCTAAATGATTCTATGATTCTCTACAGAATTATGGCAACACATAGCAGTCACGAAGTACAGTTAATTCAGGAAACTAACCAACCTGTTAAACATTGTTTCCAGAAAACTTTCCAAAATGAAATAATAAGATTTGCTGCAATCTGTGCTTCTCAATCACATGCTATTATGGTTTTTTGGTGATTTCATATTTACCTGAATTAGACTTGCAGCTGGATTTCTTCTTTTCTCAAAGTGTTTCTGACGATGCTGTTCCTGCACTTTCAAGGCGAATCCTGAACCAAGGATGCCCTACAATACAGTATGTTATTCATCAATGTGTAGATAGTTTTTCAACAAATATATTATCAATTACAAAGAGTTGTTACATCATATGATTGCACCAGATAACACAGTTATGATGGTAGCTGACAGTATAAGGCATAGCACCAGTGCTCCTTTCATGGTGAAGCAGCAGACTCCTTAAAAAGTATCTGTGGCACTGCCAATGATCACCCATTCCAATCATTACCTGGGTTTGTGCTACACTATGTTCCTGCAACTATAAAGGCCACAGAGATAGATATACATACGTAGTATTTATAAAATCAAGCCAAAATATTCAGAGGAACTTAAGCCAGGAATCATGAAATGACCGACTGGCAGATATGCCAGATACTTATGAACCTCAAAGTCCATATTTGCAGTACGTATAACCTTTGATATTAAAAAATGCTTTTTTTAACAGATTAAGACCATTTCTTCTCCCTCTTTGTCCCCTAAATCATGCCCATTGTTCATCTTATAGGCTATGAAAAAAAGCTGATTATCAAACCTCTTCCCTTTTAGCCATTTTACCTTTGAGTAACATAAATCTGAGTTCTGTTGAACAGATCCAAAGACTGAGAATATTTTCCTCCTTGACTTGCAAGGAGTGTAATATTTCTGCAGGATATGACTGCATTATAAGGAAGAATATTTCCACTTGATTCTTAGTCAGAATAAAATAATATTAGGAGTGCACAAGTTTCATATATGCCTCTTGTTTTACAGACAGCTTCAGGACAGAAGTGTTTATGAGGAAAATTATTATCTGTACATAGATCTGACATGAGGAACAAAAGTTCTGGCATCTTTAATATGGGTTATTCATCCTTTCATTCTGGTGCTCTTAAGACTAACTTTCTTGTTAGTGGTGACTAGGTGACAAAAGGAATTAATTACAGTGGGTGCCAATAAATGTCAAATATTCACAAACAGGTAATGTATTATAATTATAATGTATTGTAGTATGCTGAAGATACTGAAATACTCTATGCACCTAGAGTAAAAAATAAATGCAGTGCACCATATGATTTAATACTGTTGTCAAATGCTGACTTTGAATCTTGGTTTGTCTGTACGGTTGAAAACAAATGAAGTATTATAACATAAAAGTTTTATAGTAATCTATAGATAATGTATCTGAGTATTGAAATATTAAAATGTGTTGCACTGGAGACAATAAAAAAATTACAAATGCCATGTCTTATTTCATGTTTGTTCAATACTAATTTGAAAAGGAAAGGAAATTCACTCACAAAAATGACAAGTTATTTCTGAAGCTATACTATATTTCAGTCATTAGATGATTCCCATTTCCATTAAAGTCTCTTGAACATTGATAAAAGCAACACAAAAAATGGTAATATTTATTTACAATCATACACATACAAAGATAGTCGCATTTTTTACATTCAACAATGTTAACTTTTGGTTGATTTAAGGCCTTCTACTATTCTCTGTTGGTAGCCTGAACATGATTGTACAAGATGAGCTATTGTAACTATCTCACATTTTCTGCCCAATATAATCAAATTCAGAAAAGCATATAATCTGCTTTTATTTTTGTTTTGTTTTGAAAACTTTGAAAGAAAAGCCGTAATACAGTGATCCTCTGCATAGTCGCGATCCGTAATTTGCTGGATCCGAATAGTTGAGGGTGATTGTTCAGCGGGTAGTGCGACCTTGGCGCATGCGCAGAACATACCACAAACCCATCAGCTCGTGAATATATAATGAGTTTATGAATATATAATTGGTTCTCCTGCCATCACCGCCCACCAGACTTGCCATATATGCTTCATTCTCACCGTTTAGGAGAAAGGGGATCCAGTCCCATCTCTGTGAAGCCAGGACCACTGCCATGTGTCCGGCACAAAGGGACTGGGGCCATGACGGCACTTCCGGGCACAGCGGTGTGGTGTGGCTGTGAACCGGGGCAAGGCAGGGGATGGTTGCCACTGCCAATGCCGACCTCCCGGTGGCAGTAGACGGGAGATTTAAACCTAGGTGGACAGGAGCGGAGCCACCAACTCGGCACTGCGTTTCAGCTCTTTTGGCACCAGCGGAACACGGACAGCATAACCCCATGTGTCCCAATGCCACCGACACAGACTCCTGACGTCAGAGTGCTGGCACTGGAGCCCCCCTCACTGCCCAAAATAAAAAGTTCCCTTGTAGAATATGTGGGGCAGAGGAGGTGTGGAGGGAAGGTAGGAGAGGGAAGGGGAGGGCTGTGGGCTGGACAGCAGGCACAGGGACAAGCGGGACCACAGGTGCTCCCATTGGAGGACACATCTGTCCTCTAGTGATGCGCCAGCTCCCATTCGTCCCTGCCCTGCGCATCTCAGGAGCCACTGCAAGAGCAGATCACTGAGCCACCAGCTCTTTTCGCCCTGCACAGCCGCTGCTGGCCCACGCTCCTGCAGACAGCCCCAGCAGGAGGCGGGAGGCAGACTCCAGCTGCTGCCCACCCCATCCCAGGGCAGCTGGATCAGCACTGCTTGATCACACCCACTCTTGCCAGAAAAGCTTTGGTCGGAGCTGTTACATTCCCAGAAAAATAAACCCCAAACAAAGCAGCCCCTTTGAACAGCAGGCACTGTCCCAGCCTGTTCAGCTGTCGCTCCCATCACACAGTGCCATGGTACCCACTGGCGCCGCCCTGGGCAGCACTGAACTCATTCCCCAAACCTCCCCCAGAGTCCTGCTCTGGAGAGGTGTGCCTCCTCTGCCATGTTTGAACAAAGGAGACACACACCAGCAACTAGAAACCCCAATAAAACCAAGCACAGACGTGGCAGGGAAACGACAGTGGCAGAATCCTGCGGGGGGGTGGGTGCCAGCTTCCCGGCTTCCAGCTGGTANGCAGAGGAGGTGTGGAGGGAAGGTAGGAGAGGGAAGGGGAGGGCTGTGGGCTGGACAGCAGGCACAGGGACAAGCGGGACCACAGGTGCTCCCATTGGAGGACACATCTGTCCTCTAGTGATGCGCCAGCTCCCATTCGTCCCTGCCCTGCGCATCTCAGGAGCCACTGCAAGAGCAGATCACTGAGCCACCAGCTCTTTTCGCCCTGCACAGCCGCTGCTGGCCCACGCTCCTGCAGACAGCCCCAGCAGGAGGCGGGAGGCAGACTCCAGCTGCTGCCCACCCCATCCCAGGGCAGCTGGATCAGCACTGCTTGATCACACCCACTCTTGCCAGAAAAGCTTTGGTCGGAGCTGTTACATTCCCAGAAAAATAAACCCCAAACAAAGCAGCCCCTTTGAACAGCAGGCACTGTCCCAGCCTGTTCAGCTGTCGCTCCCATCACACAGTGCCATGGTACCCACTGGCGCCGCCCTGGGCAGCACTGAACTCATTCCCCAAACCTCCCCCAGAGTCCTGCTCTGGAGAGGTGTGCCTCCTCTGCCATGTTTGAACAAAGGAGACACACACCAGCAACTAGAAACCCCAATAAAACCAAGCACAGACGTGGCAGGGAAACGACAGTGGCAGAATCCTGCGGGGGGGTGGGTGCCAGCTTCCCGGCTTCCAGCTGGTATCTGTACTCGGAAAAGCAGCTCTCTTCCTGGAGTTGGGATGTGGCAAAAGGTGTTTCCTCTGCCTTAATGAGGCATTACAGAGGGAGCTGCGCTCTCAGGACCGTCCTCCAGACCTTGTTAGGGGAGTGGGCATGGCTATGGGCGTGGCATACTTGAATACTTAGTGAGTTCGCTGTCCTCGCAGATTCCAGAACTCACGTAAAGAGGGCCAGACCCAAGAGCCCACTAGTAAGAGGGGACTACTGTATATATAAGCCACAATTCATAATAAAAGGAAGTACAGAGCGCCCCTGGAAGTCGCAGGGGGACAGGTCTGGGAAGGTCCCAGGAGTTATGCAATCTGTGAAAATACCGAACCCATGAATATTCAATTACCCCCTCATCCGTAGCCACGCACCCTCCACCAATTATGTCTGGAGGGCAGTCCTGGGAGCGTGGCTCACACTGTAGCACCTCATTAAATTGGAGGAAGAGCCTTTTGGTGCCTCCCGGCTGCAGAATCCAGGGTCCGGGATGTTATGCGCACAGGTGTGTTTGCACAACTCTCTGAAAATCCAACCACCTCTAATTGAATATGCGAATATGCGAACTGCGAATATGCAGGGGTTCTCTGTATTTTCAACCTTACATAATAGTAGGCAACCCAATTAAGAATATTTCCCAGTTTTGTCCATAACAGAGAGACTCCCCAAAACTAAAGCAATAACACCAGGCCTTTCATTTGGATTTTGGAAAGCAATTCTCTAGTGTTGTCACAGAGCAAAAAGCCTTAAATTGGTGTTCTTCCTGCAGGCAGCTTCCTTCAGCGCTTGGTAACATAACAGTGGCAGGAGACACAGGTGTTTCTATTATCTTTTTGCAGATTTTATAGGCATACTCACAGCAGGTAGTGCAAAGAAAGAAATGCCAAGAAGAGCAAATCCTGCAGAAAGCAACCTTCCAAGCCAAGTAAGAGGAGTTTTGTCTCCGTAGCCAATGGTTGTCAATGTGATCTAAAATGAAATTAATGAACATTGTGGTTTACCAGAAATCACTGATGGATTAGTTGCAGATTATTTACATTGCATGAAGCAGCATTTCCACTAAATAATCCAAGCCATATGAAATATATAGTTGTTTCTAAAAGTCAAACAAAAATAAATTAACATTAGGACATTTTTCTATGGAAACTTAAAAGTATT
This sequence comes from Pitta sordida, assembly GCA_013390025.1. Classification (NCBI taxonomy): domain Eukaryota; kingdom Metazoa; phylum Chordata; class Aves; order Passeriformes; family Pittidae; genus Pitta; species Pitta sordida. The sequence continues at coordinate 155,135 of WEKX01004454.1, read as the reverse complement.
TATGACTGAATAAAACTGAACTAAATAGTGACTGTGAGAAAAACACCTAAATAAGCAATAAATAAGGTTAAAAATATTAAACCAGAAGGTCTTAATCTCAAATTTGAGGGAAATTATGGGAAATCATGTAAGTTGGGCAGAAAAAAGTGTTCTCTTCTTTGTATGAAAAGGAGTTCCACCTATTTTCTGCAGGCAAATATAACTGTATGTAATAGTACAACCATGCAAATATAATATACAAAGAGATCATACTGGGAAAATATAGCAGGGAGGAAGTTGATGTTTAGAGATGATATAAAGTCAAAGGAACTGTAAGAAGCAACTCCATTTTCTACAAGCCCATCAGTACAACTTAAAGTGAATTAGCTTTTGAAACAAAAAAACCCACTAATCAAAGCCTGAAAGGAACTTTAAGAAGTTCCTGGTCCTTTCTCCCTTCAGACAGGCTTAGATATACCTGCATCACTCCTGACATGAAAGTCCACAGCAACAGATGCAGAGCTACCTCAGAAAAATGTTAGCTCAAGCTTATCTAGGCAGAAGTCAAAGAGAAAAGGGAAGGCACCTCTAATCCCATCTTGTGGTGAGTATAACCAGAGGCTCAGCATACAGATGTTTCAGAGGCTGTTCTGTGGCGGCCAGCAACCCTGCTATGTAACACCAGTGCAGTCCATGGCAGAATTTAGTACAGATGGGAGGGCTCACTGCGTGCAACTTATTGATCACAGGCAACTAGCCATGAGGCACATATGCAAATACCACTGAGATAATGGTGCCTGGTTGTGGTTCACTGAGTGTATCTTGGAGACAAAAGATTAGGGCTTCATGTATGTGTGTGTGGCTGAGGGTCTTCCCTGATCCAGGGAATTGTCCTCCAGGCTACCCTTAGGCTGAGAAGCACACCAGTCCAAATCCTGAGGACTGGACTGACAGGAAAAAGCTATATCTGTGCTTCTGTCTTGGGGACATTGGGCCCACACAGCTGCCTGATGTGGGCAGCTGGAGGAGGTGTGGGCAGAGAAGGATTTCCGAAGGCTGCGTGGGAGGCTGCGAGGCGCGTGCTCCGGCAACAGCACACGATGTTAAAGGACAAAGATAGACAACAGTAGGCTGAATGCCAAGGACTCCAGGGCCTGTTATTAGGGAGAACATGTGCATGTAGAATTATTTTACATCATGTACCAAATGTGGGCAAGTTCAGGCTTAGCAAATATTCTGGCAGCAGTGAATTCTTCAGGAAATTGCCTTCTAGAGACATTATTTTGCTTCCAGCTTCCTCAAAGTTCATTCCTAGGCATGATGGCCAAAACAATTCTATTTAACATTGGGGTCACCACGGGACAAAAGAAGGAAAGTCTTTTGGAAGTAATTAGATTTCAACTATTTAGGACTCTGTAGACAGCAAACAGTGCTTTTAATTGCTCCCATTGTTGGGAACAAGCTGCGGGTGTAATTTACCCTGTGAAAGCCACAGAGGCTAAGAGAGAGAGAGAGAGAGAGAGATGAACACAGGCTGCTGCAGCTGAAATTTCAAGTGATTATCAAATCTTGAGTTTTGTAATGATAGCCTGGTCACAGACACATCACCTTGCATGAGGATCAGGTCTCGCTTTCTTCACCTTCCTGCCCCATCCCCTTTTCCTGGCTTTTCCTGGGCTCTTTGCCGAGCCACCCAGGAAGGGGGAGAGAATGATCTACATTTCTGCCTGGTTTGTTTCTGCTGCTTTGGTGAGTTGTGTCAGCCCATGGATGCGCTTAACAAGCTCCAGACCCTGCACAAGGCAGCGAGCAACTGAGATGGAGCAATAAGAAGGAAGGTATATGAGAATGCAGCTCCCTCTTTTCAGGCAGAGGTGACATGATGCAGCCATGCTTTTGGCCTGGCAGAGAGGCTTGATTTCGTTTTCCACTGTTGGCTGAAAAAGATAATCACAGCTCTTCACTTCAGAGGGCACCTGCAAAACAGTTTAAGAGCCCAAGAGGAACGAAGCATTTGAACAAATGAATCCCTGAATAAAAGTCCCTCAAAATTTGTTTCCAGACCAGTCATTGCAAAGCAGTTTGGAGCTCTGGAATAAGCCCACTTTCTTGGCTTCTGTCCAGCTCCCTATCTCTGCCAGACACTGGAAAGTACAGAGATATCTCCTGCCTGAGCTAACGAGAGGGAAACAGAACCAAGTGTCATCTGCATATTAATGATATTGCCATTGAACTGTATTCCAAAGAAGTCAAAGATAAACCTGACCCTTTGGGACCTGACATCTGAGAGCGATCTAAAACCAGAAGCAGTCACGCCAACTGTACGTCTGGAATTTCTCCAAAGCAAATAACAAGACCATATTAAAGCTTTTCCTCCAAATCTTCTAGGTACTAAGAACTTCATGGTATCAGTCTGTGATTAAGAATATCAGTGGCTTCTTGCTCACTTTGAGCTGTTATATCTCCGAATGGTCTTTAGATGGGTGTATAGGTATCAGCATCATGCTGTATGTCTTACTCAACACTGAACAAATGGGTTTGATCTTCATTTTATACTCCTTTCATCACATAATTGAGGAAATATTTTTCTGGACAATTTCAGATTCAAGCTGAAGAATAATCCTCCACATATTTGTAAGTGTTGCAAGTGAATGACTAAACTTCTGGCCAGGCATAATCCTGAGATTAAATTAACTGATCAGGATGTGGAAAACTACTGGACGTGAAACCATGACAACATGAGAAATTTCCAGATGTCACTGATAATACATAATGTGAGAAGCAGTTAGAAGTTACAGCTAGCACTGTGAGGGAAAGCTGGATCCCACAGGTGTGAAGAGAGAAGTGGCCAAAGTTCAAATGCGGCTGCATGGAATTATTTGGGACTTTTCAGGGATTACAATCTTGCAAGGACAATAGCATCTATTGTCTGAAATAGCATCTATTATTAGTAAGAACAATAGCACCTAGGTGACTCCATCAGAGGTACCAAGCACAGCCAAGAGTGACTGGGGAACAGAACTCCAAAATTTGTAGCAAACTTGTGAAGGTAGTTAGAGGTGGGTTGTTTGTCTGAGAGGAGGCTTGGTCAAAGGAGGAAAACCACCACCAGGTGGGTGAGGATCTCTTCTCTCAGGCTGACACCAGAACGAGAGGACATGGCCTTAAGCTACGCCAGGGGAAGTTTAGACTGAATGCTAGGAAGAGTTTTTTCACAGAGAGAGTGATTGCTCATTGGAATGGACTGCCCAGGGAGGTGGTGGAGTCGCCATCCCTGGAGGTGTTTAAGAGTAGGCTGGATGAGGCATTTAGTGACATGGTTTAGACAATGGGTTGGTGTTGCATTACAGGTTGGACTCGATGATCTCCAAGGTCTCATCCAACCTTGCTAATACTGTGATACTGTTATAAAAGAAACAAGATGTGTAAATCATGTATTTCTGGAGATACCTCTGCATCTGATCACCACAGCCTACATTAGCAAAATAAACCAAACCTTCTAGAGTATATTTGTATAGGATTAATTTCACTCAACATGAAAAATAAAATGCTTAGATGTTGAGCATGATCTGGCCACCACAACACGTGCAAAGGAGATTCCTCCACCAGGTAACCCATTCTATTGTAAAATGTAAGACTTGGGCTTGCCTGAAAACAAATGTCTAGTATCATCTGAGATGCCCTAGGGCATCTGAAGATGGACCACCCACTGAAGGAACAGCAGACTCTCCAACAGATGTTTGATGGCACTGTATGCTTATGTTCAAGCAACTGAATCAGACTCCTGCATGGCTAAATGAGCTGGCTGAGTCCTGTCTTTTATACCAAAGGCAAAACACTCAATTTTCATTACTTCTATAAATGAGGTGTCTGGACAGACCAGCCAAGGCAGGCACTGTCACCTGGTCAGGCTCAAAACTCACAACGATGATAGAACTTCTCTTATCTCATTGCTGGAGCTAATAAATATGCTAATAAAAGTGAGGTAATATAATAATGAATGCAATTATATAACTTAGATGACTTCAATTAGATGAGACAGGACCCAGGAGGCCATCTTCTGCGCTCATATTTCTTTCTGATGTCATTTTATGTTTTCCTAGCAGTACTTACCTTTGAATCTTTACCTGACATCACTTAACTGAAAAAAATGTAGTTTCCTCATGCTATCATTACATTAAATGGGAAAATATCATCAATATTAACTCATTTGAGCTAGTCATAGACAATATTATTCATTGTAATACGTTTTGTTCACCAAATGGTCACTGTGGAGTGCCAGAGTCATTCTATATCTGTAACTACTGGATACCACTAGAAAATAATGGTTTATTAGGACAAATTCTGTCAAGCGTGGAAGAGAGACAGGAATCTTGATTGCAATACATTTGCAGCTAAATGTGCAACTAAATGTCACTATAAGCACACAAAGTTCTAGTTAACACTAGTATTTCTCAGAAAACCATGTATGGTTTGGTTTTGAAATACGTGCTTATGTTTTTTAATTGACCGTTTGTCCCTTATAGTTTGGTTATTTTCTTCTGTTAAATGAATTTACCTTCTCTACCAAAGCAAACTTTGAGCTAGAGCTCTTCATATAACTCTCACTGTTGGGTATTGCTGTGTTAGGCAGTGCTGTTGGAACCCCAACCACAAGAATATTCACTTTAGTAATATTAGCATGGTGTTTAAGGTTGCACAGTACAACAGGCAATTGCAAATACACTGGAGTATTCATATTTAAATTTGGATGCCATATCCTGCCTTTCATTTCAGTGTGAAAATATGGGCTTTGGAAACTGAGCCAGTGAAATGACCATAGCTTGGTATGGTTATCAAGGAACTTGAATTAATGAATGGGTTACATTGCAGCATGCTGGATCTGATCCTGTAAGGAGACATGCAGTGTCTCTAAAAGTTTGAAATTTAAGGCTTCTATTTGTGTCTGACTTCAAAGCAGTCTTTTCTTTGTTCTATCTCTCCCATGACAGAATTCAATCCAGGATTTGGTAGATATCTGTGATTTAAGTTAGAACAACTTTTGCAAAAAAACCCCAAACCCAAACCAAAAACCCAAAACCCTAAACCCAAAACGATGAGACTAAGCATTGATTTCCCCTAGAATGCCACACAATCTGACCTTTTAAATAATCTTCATGTGGGTTACTCTGGCAGTAAAAACAACCATGACTAAGAAGCATATTATGCATTTCCCACATACTGTTTTACATACTGTACAAAAAATACTATTATTAAAATGGCAAAGATAAGAAGTAAGGGGGAACACTGATTTCTAGTAACTTTTTGCACTTGCTTAAGTGCATTAAAAATTTAAATATATTCATGTCATACACTGGGGAAAGAATAAAAGATACAGAAATATAAAATATACCTTGTTTCCAGGTATATTACAGGTTACAAGTTGTTGTTTTCCTGCTGAATTCAAGACAAGATTCCTATTTTCTCAGTTGCACTACTTATATAACCCATGAGTCATACATTTTCACTTCATAGTGTGCAAAATATTTTAAGCACCACTTTATACAATGATTATTTCCTAGCAGGGTTTTTCCTTAAAAAATAGCACTCAGCAGGTAGTGCAGAAGCAAATTCCAATATAAAGATCTTGTTTCTGCTGCTAGAACTGCTCAGGGAGAAGGATCTGGATCTAACACAAGGCTCAGTCAGATGTCAGATTGGAAGTCAGATTTTGCTGGGAATTTCACATTCCTTGTGCATGTTTTCCCCCACCATTCCCTGCTGGCAGCTGAGTGCAATCCTCTGCTCAGTCCAGACTCCCTGTGTATCACACAGAATCACAGAATATTATGAGTTGGAAGGGACCCACAAGGATCATCTAGTCCAACTCACCATCTAACACCTAACACCTGTACAGAGACCAAAAGCACATCCCGGAGTGGTAACACAGTCTAGTTCCCTCACAGTCTAGCTGGCCACTCCGAGCCGGAAGGGACCCAGGATCATCCAGCCCTACACCCCCCAGCTAGACCCAGGATCATCCAGCCCTACACCCCCCAGCTAGACCATGTCACTAAGCTCCTCATTGAGTCTTCTCTTAAACACCTCCAGGGACGGCGACTCCACCACCTCCCTGGGCAGTCCATTCCAATATGCAATCACTCTCTCTGTGAAAAACCGCTTCCTAATATTAAGATTAAACCTCCCCTGGCGTAGCTTGAGGCTGTGCCCTCTCGTTCTGCTGTCATCAGCCTGGAAGAAGAGGTCCACACCCATCTGGCTGCAACCATGCAGTGCTAAGTCACATCTGGCCTTGCAGAGAGGTAGAGCCTGTTTCCAGGAGAGTCGAATGTCTGAAGACATCCATTCCCAAACCTGTGCACTGTCACAGGAGGGTCTCTTGCAGAACCACACCCTCACTGCCACCCCCAAAAGGTGCAATGGTGTTTTCAAACTGCCAAATCCAGGGTACCCACCAGTGAGGACACCAGCATCCTGAGCCAAATGTTTCACAACTATGTCAATACAGGAACGTTAGAAAGCTTTAAGGCAAGCCTAGACTTCAGCTTTTGAAAAAGCGTGAAACAAAATAAATTACAGTGATGCAACTGAAGGCAAAACGTTGTCTCATGACTTTAGTCACTAAGAATTTTACAGGTGTTTGGACTACAGGATAAAATGTGCATTTTATGACATCTGCCTTGATGCTCAAAAAGCAATAAGTTGAACAAAATATATTTTTGTCTATTTGTAAATGCATAAGTAAGACTTACTAGATCTGCTTTTCCAAGCTCCCAATTTTATGAAGAGCTAGTTTCAAGATGCAAACAACAGAGAAATATTTACTCTAGAGAGGACAAGCAACAAAAGACTAGCTCTTAGATGAACAAACTTCAGAAACACTAACTACCCCTACTAAGAGTAAGTGACCTTTGCCTTAGCTCAAAATATAGACAAAATTTCTTATAAATAATTGCCAATAATTTAAAGCGTTTTGGAAAGGGCTTTTGCACAGTCCATGTGTGCGTGTCCTGAGTCTGTGGATACTACTAAATCTAGATTAAATCTTCTCAGCAGAAGGTCAGAGGTGAGAAAGCTCCATTTCTGCATCCCTCTGATGACAAAAGGTGGCAGAGACCGGTGCAGATCTTGCACTTATTCCAGGAAAACTAATGAGTGCTCTAGGTTATGTCAGCATTAATGATATTACAGGTATCATCTCACTACCCAGACATTGTCAGAGCACACTGTGTTTGTTCTATTGCATCAGAAGGAAAAGAAAAATCACTTTATTCTGCATGACAATAACTCTGCTGTAGACTTTGTTGGGCAGATTTTTTTAAGTAACTCACACAGTGCAGGAGTCTAGGTCACTATAGGGCATTTTAAAACAAAACCCCCTACACATTATGCCTTTAAAAAACCCCAACCAACCCTCCCCCACCCCATCAACAAATAAAATACCCCTCAACCAAAACCCCCAAAAACTTCAGACCTAGCCTTTTGTTGTTTATTCGAAGCCTAGTTTATTTAGCCATATGGGCATTAATATAATCCTCCTTCTTTCAAAAAAGCAGTCAGGCATGTACTAGATCCTACAGAATTCAACCAAATAAAATCAAATGGTTTTATCATTAAATATGATTCCAAGTAAACCAGGGCTTTTATACTTGCCGAAATTAACACTGCTAAACTGGAATAGAAATATTTCTTCTTGATTTTTGTGCTCAGGGTACAAAGGGAGAAGCAACATCTTTCTAAGGGTACTGATGATACTCTCACAATAAAGGAGATGTAAGATTTTTTTCCCTCTTTCTTTCCTTGACACTTGGCTGGACATACTTTAAGAATGAGCTCATGAAGGCACAGGAGCAGGTGGTCCCAATGTGTCGAAAAATGAGTCGGAGGGGCAGAAGGCCGGTCTGGATGAGCAAAGAGCTCCTGAATGAACTAGGGGAACAAAGGAGGTTGTACAGCCTTTGGAAAAAAGGGCGAGGTAAATCAGGGTGAGTTTAAGGAAGTCGCCAAGTCATGCAGGAGAAAAACTAGAGAGGCAAGAGCCCATATGGAACTCAACCTAGCCATTTCTGTTAAGGACAATAAGAAATGTTTCTATAAGTACATCAACAGTAAAAAGAAAGGCTGCAACAACCTCCACTCCTTATTGGATGCAAAAGGGAACATAGTAAGTAGCGATGAGAAAAAGGCAGAAATACTTAACACCTTCTTTGCCTCTGTTTTTAACAGTAAGACAGACTGCCTGCAGGACAACTGGACCTGTGGGCTGACTGAAGGAGTAGGGGTGCAATATGACACCCCTGTAATCCAGGAGAAGGTAGTCAGATACTTGCTGAGTGGCTTGGATCCTCACAAGTCCATGGGACCAGATGGGATCCACCTGAGGGTGATGAAAGAACTAGCACATGAGCTCGCCAAGCCATTCTCCATAATTTACCAACAGTCCTGGCTTACTGGTGATGTACCACAAGACTGGAAATTGGCTAATGTGACACCCATCTACAAGGAGGGCAGGAAAGATGAT
>WEKX01004454.1:116110-140937 GCA_013390025.1 Pitta sordida | reverse complement strand
ATGGATGGAGTGTGGTGCCCATGGCTCCAAGGTTGTGTGTTCGATCTCTGGGTGGGTGCTCTCTTGGGAGTTGTACTAGGTAACCCTATGCGTTCCTTCCAACTCAGAATAACCTGTGAACCTGTGAAGGGAAGGAGTTATGACCAGCATTTTAGTTTTTCTAACATCTCTTTGTATGTCTATCATTCCAGTGGCTTCATCATGTTCATTGCTGTTCTCTGAACTCTTCAATCTGTCTACAATAATCTCTACAGCTAGCTGGCCAGGAATGAAGGGTATCATCTAATCAATGTAGAAATATAATTTGAAGTTTAATCAGACACCACAGCACAAAGGTAACACACAACACACATTACGGAGCACTGTTGTTCAGCACATCACACTATGGAAACATGATAACAAAACCACATATATTCAATGGGCTCCATCTTAAACTGACATAAACTGGAAATTTAAAGCAGTTTAAGATAAAGCCTGATGACTGACACTTGACTTTGGCCATACATCAGTACATGAAAATAAGGTTGTTCTTTTTTGGATTCCTCAAAGTAATGGTCTTTTTGTACAAACTTGATTATAGGGACAGCAGCCTTTTAGCACAGGCTAGTAATATATTGTGCATTGGTGTATTTTATGTTCCTGTGGGCTAGCTGAAATAAAAGAGAAAAAAAGACATTCATAGAGTTTTAAGGCTTCTGAAAGCCCTAGTAGAAGGTTATTCAGAGAAGGAAATAATTGTATCATTATTCCTTGAGCACTTGTTCCTTGAGAAAGGTCATGGAACAGAAAAGGTAATTTCATCATAACTGTATGAAAAACCTGCTTTTAGCTTCAAACAAGCTATTAACTACTTCCCTCTACCAGGTCAGGAGGGCAATGAATAAAAAATGTGATTAGAATATGCTGGAAGAGTTAATTTGAAAATAGGCAAATGTAATGTTTTTACCATGTGGTAGTTCTTTCTCTCTGTGAATAGTCTTCTTGCTGTGAAACCTGTGGGATATTCACATAGCGATGGCAGAAAAATTTGGTCAGATATGGGCTGACCTTGCATAAGTGACCTTGCATAAGTATTTACCCCAGAAACCACAAATTTTCAGTATTTTTACCTGCAATTACATGTCTGAACAGAGAGGTGAATGACACTACCATACGTGGAAAGATGATATGTGTTATCACTTTTTGTAAATTATCCCATTGGAAGAAGCAGAACTATTTATCAACAAAGTAAAATTCAGTATGTTCAAGATTGCCAAAATACTCTGGAGACATAAAGGCTTTTGAGGTCACCTGAATTCACCCTCTGAAATATGGAGACATAAAGGCTTTTGAGGTCACCTGAATTCACCCTCTGAAATATGATATGCTCAAGAATTTTTCTGTGCCTATAAGAAAGCTACCAAACAACCCAAAAACCAGTTTAATACCATCCATTGAATTATATCGCCTGAAAATCTCTAGTACATATAATTTGAGACGCAAGACCTCCTGTGAGCAGCTGACCAGACTTACAACAATTAGGCCTCACTTTTACAGAGAAAAAAAAGCCTAAATACCACCATCAACAACAAAAACCCCCAAAGCAATATGAGATAATCTGAGTTTTGCATATTCTAAAAATAATGTCACTCAGGATCTCGGCAACGTCTGCTTTCAGCTAAGTCTGAATATAGCTTGTCTTTCTGGTCAGGGATTGGGTCTCTCTGCTCAGATGCCAGAGAGGTTATGATTAATCATCACCTACTAGTAAAAGTAATTGGCAGGATTTCTTCAGGAAATTCTTGGGATGGATGATGTTTGGGTTTTGCAGATGTTGTTGTCACTCCAGCCAAAAGGTCTTTGTGTTTTCACATATATAACACCATCTGGATGGAGCTCATCTTAATTGCCATTACAGGCAGAACAAGTTGGTGATTTCGCTTCCTTTTTTTATATTTTTTCAAGATGCAAAACAACCTGGTATTTTTAGATGTAGGAAAGTGAGCTAGTTTTGCGTATCAAGATAATTTGCAGAGATAAACACAGATGAGTGCGAAAATTTACTTTTATTGCTGTTGAAAACAGGAAGATACTAATGTATGGCAGTGTCACATAGAAGAGAAGTTCTACAGAAATATGTAATACTGTCTAGGCACTGAAGTGGAATTAAAAAAAATCCAGAGGTTACTACTCCTACTCCACTGAAGTTTTTTTATTCTTACAATAGAAAATGGCTACGTTAGTCACTGCTTTCCATTCTAAGGGATCCATTAAAACTGATCTGTGCATAGAAACTTGGATTTCTCTTATCATCAGCTGAGCAATACCCTAGAGAAGAGACTAAAATATATGAATCACCTAGAACCCTTCTCTCCCTTTATAGTTTTCATTTAGAATGTATTGCAATCATCTGAGTAAGCAAACTGTTTTAATGTGAAATGAAAGTAACCTTCTGGAAATACAGAAAACTTCTTTCTAGGATAGGTGTTAATTTTATATAACCAAAGCAGGTCTATTTAGAAAAGCCGCTCACTGACATGTAAATCTATCTTTTCTGGCAAAGTAAAAACTAGACTCTTACAAGGAAGGCTAATCAATTAGTATGCCAAACAATTTTTGAAACAGAAAAACAAAGAATATTTCAAAAAAGTCAATACTGGGTATTTTTTAGATGTGAAAATTAAATACTTCCTTATTAAATTGTGGACCAAAGAAGATAAGTCAGACGTTTTATTTTGTAATTTTTCAATTGGGTTTTATAATGAGATCCTATTTTCATCCCCAAGAATGGACCAATCAGTGTTATTCACCATTATGTCAATGTACTAAAAGAATATATTCCTGTTTAAAAGTATCACACTTTCAGGCCATGATGGCAAATACATAAAAATAATGTCCTTTTTCCCTCTCTTGTAGATTGCAAAAATATTTCTCTATGGGTTGAGAATCACAATAGTTTAATAAATAGTGAATTTTAAATTGTAGCCATGGCTACCATTTTTTATTTAGTCTCGACAAGAATAACAACATTAATGGGAACATTTCACCTGTCTTTGTACTGTTAGCAATTATAGTTCATGGCCCAGTTGAGTACACAATCTTTCTACGGACTGAATAAGTCCTCAGCAAACATCTTTATGTTATTAACACCTGGCTCAATAAATCCTAAAAATCTAAGGGCCTCCTGCAAGCTAAAATTAAGTTCAATTGCAAGTCTTTCATGGATTTATACTTTATTAGCATTTTTTCAATAATTGATCCTTAACATTATTAATATGTACCTGCCAGAAGGAATAAAGACCTGTTTATTCAGTAGGAGTTTTATTATTTGATTTTTAGGCAGGCTAACAGAAACATTTGAAATTGTACCTTCTACCCAGGGTTTGCCAGCATGATTTGTGTCAACCAAAGAAACAAACCACAAGTAACACATATAAGTTCTCCCAAAAAGTCTTCACTTATTCTGTCAGTAATTGTTTTGTGTCTTGTGAAAAAAAGCTTTGCTAATCAGTTTACTGTGTCTGAGGCTTTTTCCTGAATAACAGTAGACCTCAGTGAAAAAGACTACTGCAGTGGAGAGAAGAACATCTGAAGATATCTGGAGAAAAAGGCAGCAGAATGGATAGCCAGATCCACAGACATCTGATGAGTAAGAGGTTCATTAGATCAGGCTGCGAGAAAACCACAAGTTATTAGGAAGAAACAAAATAACTATAGCATGGCAAGACTTGTATAAGGAGAAAGGGCTGAATAATTTAGGAGTGGTTAGTCAGAAGACAAATATGAGATGGCAGATAAAGGTATGCAAACCAGTGGAAGATAACAAGGTCTGTTGGATGCCTCCTATTTACCCTTCCTTGTAAAAGTGAGATCAAAAGAGAATTTAAATCTGATAAAAAGAAATACAAGGTACAATTGGCTTGTAAAATTCATTGCTACGGGATATAAAGGAATAACCAGGGAAAATTAAAGAGAAGTTTGCATGTTTTATCCCTGGATTGCTGGAATTAGTTTTTTCAGGGGGATCCAAATTCCTGTGTGAATCGGCCACTGATTACCTAATGTCCAAACAAAAGTATTGTGTGATTGGCTTTTTGGGCTACGGGTATCTGGCGCTAGGCAGCCTGTAGAAACATGTCAAACAGGACTCACAAATGATCCAGTTCATCAGGGAAACTGTTGTTTCCTTGCAGCCACAAAGGTAGGAATCTATAGGCAGGACCCTGCTCCTTCATGGCCTTTTCAATCATACTCTAAAATCCCAGGGAAAGGCAGTTGGGCAGGAGGTCTGCAAGTGTCCATCTAATACATTTCCAAATTGTGTATAAAGTGAAGGCCATGCAGTGGTATGGGAGTGGAAAGGCCAAAAGAATGTGGGAACATAAAAATACATGGTGTGAAGGTGAAAGTGGATGGGCAGACGCTGAGAAGTAAAGACGCTGAAAAGCAGGGAGAGAAAAGCATGTCTCTGAGGGAGAAAAAACACGGTTTGTAGGTGGAGAGGGAAGAGACAGTATTAACAATCTGCACTTGAATTCACTGGGTGGAGGAAAACCAGGAGGCATCCAGTAGGTAGCTGAATTATCTAATGCAGATGTTGAAGGCAGGTACATGAATCTCAGTGTTGGCCGCAAGAGAAGAGTTCCTACCTTCAGTTTTCTGAGCCTCCTTTCAGAGGCATATACCTCTCCCTGCTGCCTAAACCCCCAAAACTTGCATTTCTAACTTACACAGCTATTTTGGATATATAACACACAGGTAGTGTGAGTGCCTTCTGGGACTCATCTGTCTCTATAAACAGAGAGTTTACTCAGATGATATACAAAATCAGACATTTCCAACTACTCTTTACCTCAGCTGCTATCCCACCTGCAATTTTTGGGTGAGTAGCCAAAGAGGGACTACTGTGCCAGTGAGATTGTATGATTTGAAGAACACTAGTGTGGGGCCTCTTGTGACCACTCTTGAGACTTCCTGATGTGAAGAAAGAAATAGAAGCTCTGTTCAGCCCTTGCCAGAGGGGAAAAAAACCCATAATCTGGTTAGCACTCCTACAACCCCAGCAGTGGCAATCCCAAAATAAGACCTTAAATACAGCAGATGATGCCATTCTGTGTGACAGCCTCTGCCCTCTGTCTCATGACATTTTCATCTGAGATTGAGCAGTACCCAGTGTGGGAGTCTCCTATGTAGGCTGTGCTGGCAAAGAGAAGCCTGAGGACTACAGAAGCCCAGCCCCTTTCCCTTAGCTGCTCCCTAGAAAGTCACATACATGCACTGGGGCAACAGGACCAGACTGCACGAGGATGGAAGTGATTGCAGCTCCTCTTTCTACATCAGGAATGGCTTAGGCCAGACTCTTATGAGCATTTGCACCATTTAGGAGCTTACATAGGTTGATGTAAAATAGATCTGGTGGTCACTTTCCTTAAATCTGTTATTGACAGAAATATATCAGCAGAAAGGACAAAGCCTCAGTTTTGAGAGCTATTAGCACAAGCTTAAAGGTAAAAAAATGTAATTTTTCTTTCATTGGAGATAACTGGGTTATCAGAACCCAGTGTTTAAGTGCTAGGAATGGGAAGGGAGGAAATTAAAATGTACAGAATATGCCCAATTAGCCATCTAGAAATATGCAAATAGTTCTACTTAGCCATATTAAACTTGAGATATAAATACTGTAACTCTGTTACACAGGATAACAATGTTGTTACATTGTCAAAACAGTTCTAATTGCTGTATTTAACATATCAGCTGTAAAACGGAGGAAATAAAAACCTGTATTTTCTACCTTGTACACTAGTCTTCCCAATGCAGCAGTTGGAGTGTAACCATTTGAGACATAATCATAAAAATAGAGATTTCCTGCAATTTTCACTGGACTACTCTGCCAGCAGTGCTGGTAGCAACATGCATTTCTCTGAAGGGATGTAGCAGAATGGAAACCTCTGGGAAACTGTGTTTCTTGAAGCTTTGTGATCACTAATAAGAGAGTGAAAAGGCTGGATGAAGATGCCTGGCAATCAATTTGATTATATTGAATGTGACAGTGGGGGATGATACAACTGGGAATGTAACATTGTCAGTTAAAAAATGATAGTTGAGCAAAGAGATGAAAACTGCATCTGAAGAAACAAACACTATGTCTAAAGCAACTGGGAATGTCTATATTTCTAAATGACAATGCAGACAAGCAAAATGAAACTACTCTTTTTAATGAACTTCACCTACGACCTATTTCCTGGAGACCTCACTTACACAGAGATGACCTGAACAGAAATAAATTAGTCTTCAGCATAGAGAGCATTACAATCACAAAATTCAACAGACATAAGAATAATAAATATAAGCTAAAAGAAACAAGGACATGGAAAGGCATACTGCAAATATAAAATAACAGCATGTTGCCTACTCGTATGCTGCAGGGTGAATGAAACTGAAACAAAATGATCTCTGCACAATAATTATCAAAACTGTAATTATTACTGAAAAACTTGAATGAGACAGTTGCCCACAATACAATATCTAGAGATTTCTAGAAACTGGACATTAGAAAGCATTTATTTGTGGAGCAGGTGGTCAAACATGGGAACATGCTTCCTAGAGAGGTGATTGATGCCACGTGACTGTCAATGTTTTAGAGGCTTTTGGACAATGTCCTTAACAACATGCTTTGACTTTTGGTCAGGCAGTTGGACTAGATGATCATTGTAATAAACTTCCAACTGAAATATTCTCCTCTCCTCTCCTCTCCGTCTTTCTCATCTTTTCCTTTCCTAGCTGTCCTACTCTACTCTGTAATTTCTCAATGTTTCATCTAGTTGCATAGAGCTTTCAAATCGCTCTTGAAAGATTCCTGCAGTATATGCCAAGACAATAATTCCACTTATATCTCTTCAAATGTCTTCATTTGGGCTGACAAGAGTGAAACTGGGACACCATGAGAGAAAGCAAGCTTTGATTTATTAACACCTGTAAGAGTAGTTAATCATGGCTCAAATAATCAATCAGATTGATACTTCTCTAATGTGCCACACTGAGGCATTAACATTGAAAATTATGTTAACATGCTAACAAAGCACCCCTGAGTAATTACAGGCATGTTAGTAAAATATAAGACATGGAGAAAGTGGCTTTTGAAATAAAGCAGTACTACAAGCTGGGGATATCACAGTCCTATGAGAGGCTTCATGTACGCCAAGGGCAGCTGGAAAAGTCCAAAGTACCAAACACTAGTCTAGTAGGATGGTGTTTTGGACCAGTATAAAAATGTTCATAAATGAAGAGAGCATGATTCGCTACTGGAAAAGTAAAACTTATATAACCATCAAAGCAGCAATTCTTCTCACAGAGGAGCTATAGGAAAGAGCTGGTGATGATCTGAGAGGAGAGTTATAAGGGATGTCACCCATCAAAAGAGCTGATATGCTGTGTATCTGGGAAAAAAACCAAGAAATATGAGTATTTCCTTGCAAATCAATTAGACCCTGAAATCTTATTCATGTCATTAAAATATATGCTAAGAATAATAAAATTTGAAAACCAAACTTTTTTGCACTTTTGAGACTCCATAAGCTGAGGTAGGCAGATAAGTGGATTTGGTACAATTCTGTGTACTTCTGACTTCCACACTAGTGTTTATATTAACAACATTTTGGATCACTGAATTTATACATATTTATGGAAGTCTTGTCTGATGGGAATGATGGGAATTCAGCATAGTAAGGAGGGTATGAACATCTCAAATCAAATAAAGGCAGATAATGAAAAGAAAGGTATTTCTTTAAACGTCTTCATATTCTATGCATTTCAAGTAGCAACAAGCTTAAAGCCAGTCCCTAAAAAACATGAGCAAAACTAAACAAAACTAAAACCAGAAAATGCTGACTGCTGCTTGGACTGTTGGTTGCTTCCTTCCTTATTGTACATTTCCAAATCATAGCTTATAAACAACACTGAAAGTTCTATTATATACATTTATGTTACGTAATGTTTTATAACATATAGTATTTAATAACATCTTATTCTTGTTATTATTAATATTATTATTGCTGTTATTATTACAAGAGATTTTCTGAGAGTCAAATATGAGAGATCAATAATCATCTGAAACACCACACAAATCGTCTCAGGATCTGGGTGAGAATGAACAGGGGACTTAATTTCTAAATAATTTGACTGTGACATTTGACTTCAGGATACTTTCCTAACAAAAGTGATCTGAATTAGCAATCACTAAACATTTTAGTCTAGATACTGATTTATACCAGTCTGATTTGAAATAGACATAACTACTTCATGATTAGGAAAATATCTTCATTAGCCTTCTAATAAAGGAATTGTAATACGTATTACAAAGAAATTAATAAAAGGTCTATGACAAGCCTGTCTTTATTCTTCACATTACAGTGCTCTAACTTATTTCTATTCTGATGTGGATTGCTTCTGTCTTTACTACTGGAATTGTCTATTTACAAATGACTCTTTGGGTGATCAAAATCAAAGTTTATCACATAGCAGATGGCTACAATTAACAGCAGGTGAAAGTGTAAATCAGCATATCTCTCTCTGGTCTAATAAAGAATTGTTTATTGATGTTTGGATAGTTTCAGTGGGACTGAGATATTGTAATTTTCTGCTCGAATCTCCCAGAGACAGAATTTAACATGAAAACCAGAAACTGTGTTTTTTGCTATTGTGGATGTTTGGGAGAGAGAATACTTCTTGTTTTGATGACAAAAAGACCTAGGTTAATATAAAGTCTCTCAGGAAAAGGGATTTGGTTTTTTTTCCATGAATTACTTTGATTTCAACTAAGTTTTTTTCAATGAAAAATAATTTCACCAGAAATCTTATGCTAGCCTAGAAAATTGATGCAGTAAAAGCTTAGTCCTCCAATAAAAACCTTGATCTACAAGCCTCATGAAGATGAAATGTGATACTGCCCATAGCTCCCCATTGGGAAAAGAAGTTGGTGGGGACACACTTCATTCAGGTTGCCCAATTTACAGTAGGTGCTCCTCTACTCAAAATAGCATAGTAGTGACACCCACATAAGATCAAGAAAACCAGGTGGCTGAATTCTCTACCACAAGAAATTTCAATAGGAACTGCATCATATCAAACTAGCAGATTTCTTTTGAGTTGTACACAGGCAATCCCTAGAAAGGGAAGACCAGAGCCTGATGTCTTTAATCACAGCAAATGTTACCTAACTCAGCAGCAAGAGTAGTAGTCAGAAAAAATAAATGTGAAAGAATAAGCTCACTGATGACACTGAACAGATATTATTTTTCCTGCACATTTTTGAAAACTACTGCCAGGACTGCCAAACAGGAAGATATGCTACTAAGTATGGGTTTTTAAAACCTACACGAATTGGGACCAGGCTAGCCTCAAGAGGACCTCTGTTCACTGCACAGAACTATGGCTGGTACAATTATCTGAGGAAATTTTGATCTGAGGCCTAACTACTACTCTTGCTACTACTACTACTATCAAAACATTTTCTGGAGTATTTTTTGGTGTGGCAGGAGATCTCCAAATGTGACATTTGCTGGAACCTGGTTTTGCTGGGATTTATAATGAGATGTAATATGAAATGTGTCTTAGTCAAGGATATACTTAAAGACCGTCTCTGGGTTATTTAAAGTTCAAATTATCCTAGTTGTTTGTATTGTTTATCATGAGCAGCAGATTTACTATCTGTCTGTATTTAAACTATATCATGTGTCTAAATACCAAGGTGACAGACATACAACGTGTCACTACACAAATATATTGAAAAAATTCAAATTAAAGGTTCAGAAAATCTTGTAACACATTAGATATGGATTTGTTTATAAAGGTTTGACAGAAGTGTCACATGAAGGTTCATTGCCACTCTAATTAATGAAAAATAGATCCAGTAATAAGCAACAGTCACTGTTACCACTTAATACTCTGAAATGAGGTTTGCCAACCACAAAGTTCAAGAGACTGATTATAGATAATGGACTTAAGCTTTCTGTTGGGAATTTGTTCATTCTGCAGCCTCAACAGAATTTCAATTTTGGACATTTCCATCATGCTGTAGCTTGACTAGAGGTAAAATAGAAGCAGCTGTGGTGAAACTGCTAACAGACTAACTGAAATACATGAAATCTTTCACTCAACTAGACCACCAGGAATTCTAATTGCCCTGGAGAAATGTTATACAGTCGGGTCTCCTATAATGTGGACCGGCGGTCTTATTTGGGATCTCCCTGTTGAATGGCAGCTGTACCGCCGCCGCCGCTGCCGCCACCCGGGCCACCCCCGCTACTGCCCACGCCACCACTGCTGCCCGGGCCGCCGCCTGGACCGCTGCCGCGGATGCCGCCGTCGCTGTGGTGGCAGGTTGCGCATGCGCAGTTGCGAAATGGGTCTCCTACGTTGCTAAAAAGTCCTGCCGCTAAGATCTGAAGCCGCAATATGGGGGGCGCGAAGTGCAAGAGGGCCAACTGTATTACTAGAAGTAAGCTCAAATTTAAGGTAAAAACAATTCTGAAATAAGAGTTTCAAACCCCAAATTTAAATTGCATGAAGTTTGTACTCTAGAATTAGCTGTGCACTGGCAGCTAGGGGAGCCAGCTGTGTCCTTGGGTGTACCAGGGACAGAATCACCAGCTTATCAAGGGAGGAGATTGTCCCACGCTGCTCTTGGATATTGTGTGCACTTTTGGGCACCACAATACAGTAATTTCTTGACTATCACGGTTTGGATGTTTCAGAATGATGTCACATAAGAAGTAGCGGTAAATACGGTAAATACATTAAATATGGTAAAGCCAGTAAAAAAGCAGAAAGAACCCTTGCAATGCATTGAAGCTACCAATGGTGAACTACAAAATAGCGAGGGATTACTGTATAAAAAGTATATGAAGCCATTAGAGAGTGTCCAAAGGAGGACAACAAAAATGGTGAAGGGCCTTCAGGGCCTCAGCCACTCCTCCTGTGTGAGGAGTGGCTGAGGTCACTTGGTCTGTTCAGCCTGGAGAAAAGGAGACTGAGGGGTGACCTCATTGCAGTTACAACTTCCTCGTGAAGGGAATTGGAGTGGCAGGCACCCAGAGGGTTGTTGTGCACTGGAACAGGCTCCTATGGAGTGGTCATTGCACCAAGCCTAATAGACAACAAAAAGAGTTTGGACGATGCTCTCAGGCACATGATGTGATTCTTGGGGCTGTCCTGTGCAGGGCCAGGAGTTGAATTTAATGATGTTTGTGAGTCCCTTCCAACTCAGGATATTCTATGATTCTGTGCCTAAAATTCACTTGCCCTTGCTGGGCTGCCTCACACAGGAGTCCCAAAGTATCTTACAGTCAGTGGAAGTTCCTCAGAAAGCCTAGCAGATTCCAGATAGGCAGGTGAGACCAGCAGGACCCTACTCTTCTGACACACAGCCTGCTATTTATTATTCCTAATTATTTTTATAACGTACTATGTGGAAGCTGCCCTCATAGACCAAGATTTCATTGTGTTGGTAAAACCTACACATAGGAGAGTGGCCAGAGAGAGAGGAAGGACAATTTCAGTGTCCCTGAATGGCTTGACAAGGAACGGATGTCATATTTCTTCCCAGTTAGACCTGTCCTCTTTTATTTTAGGGATCTTCAGGGAGCTAAGGCACAGGTATAAAACTCTCCCTGAATGTCAGCATTCTTGGCCTGCAGAGGCAGCAGTTAGAATATGCAGTGCTTGGGTTTCTGCTTTTCTGAACAATACAACACAACATCATTGCTCTGCAGTACTAACAGCTAAATTTCAGAATTGTATGCCTGGGAGATTTAGGATTTGCAGAGGCAAGTAGATATTTAAGTACCTTACGTGTCTGGAAGGATGTGTTGCTAAGTCCTTTACATTATGTACACAAGTTCATATACAATCAGAGAAAATGAGGAATGGCAGGTAACTCATTACATGACATTACAAAATACAAATCAAGGTTTAACACTATACTATTACTCCCATATTTACAGAAATTAACAAGGGTACCAAACTGTCAAATAATTTGATAGATGTAATTACTAAGCTGGTAGCACAGAGTGATGCTTGATGAACTAATTTGTCAGAGTAGTGACACTATAGGAGCACTAACATGAGCATAGAGCTTTCAGCCTGGAAAGAATTTCTCTGGTTATTAGATTATTAATGGAAAAATAAAAGCTGTCTTAACCCGATCCTTGAGGCAAAAATTTATTATTTCTAGCTTTTAGGCCATTCCTCTTGTGATTTGTGTTTAATCAGAAAAATAATCAGAGAACAGATCTGCAGGAGATATATATGAGATTTAATTATGAGTAAACTTCTGAAATATTATTGTTCCACTGTAACAGTAAACAGAAAGAATAATTGAATGGATGACTAAGTAAATAATTAAAAATAATAGACCTAAACTGACCATGTGCTCTTAAGGAGACCTTAGCACTGATTTCACTGAATGACTCCCCAAGCCATCCTTTCTCCAGGTTGAACATACCCAAGTCTCTCACCCTCTCCTCACAGGGCACTTGCACTAGCACTGATCAGCTTGGTGGCCCCACTGAACTCACTCCAGTTTGTTAAGGTCTTTCAGGTATGGTGTTGGAGGGGGAAAATGGGGTGTGGTATCTTGGATGAGGTCTAATGAGTGATGAGAGATAATCATGTGTCTTTAACTACTGATTGTGCTCTGGCTAACACAGCCTGCTGACCTTTGTTGTTGCAGCACACTCTGCCATGACTGCAAAGCCAAGGTGTCAGGCAAATACTGTAATTACTTTATATAATAAGAGCTACAAGATGACTTTGTTTCTCCTGAAAAGATCAAATCAGGAGAGATGGTGAACATCAGAATATCAGAAACTCCCTTCTGGGACCCTAAAGTAGAGAAGTGGACTGAAAACAATTAGTAGAAGTGAGACACAGAAGAGTCAATGGCAAGAAATCCAAGGTTTGGTTTAGTTTCCAGAAGCTGCAAAGTATCTTTTCTATGCAGTGAACCAGCATAGGAAATAATCACCAAGCAATGTTGTTTACTAATTAATTCAGCTAGCAAGGGATGGCATTGCAAGTGAGACAGAAAAGATGTTTTTAAGGCCAGAGATTGCCTACATAAACATAGATGAAAAAAGAAGTGTAGGTGGATTTATCAGGAAATGAGGCAGAAGGAAAAAACTTGCTCAACACATTAGCTGTAACCAATGTATTGGTCTGCTATGCCACAAAATACTATGTAACTATTTTTTAGACCAGGATGGCATTCATCTACATGATAATTTGTTATTCCCTCTTTACACTGAGACTTGCATGTTTAATGGCTGTAAGCATGTGACTCAAAATATGAACTAATGTAGAGATGCATGGAAAAACATATTTCTTGTCCCAGTCGATCCATATGTCATCTTAAGACATAGGCAAATGAAATGAAAGGCTGGAGAGAGGAAGAAGTTTAGAGAGAAGTCGGGATATTAGTATCCTGAAGTTTCACAGATGAACTGTAAAAAGGATCTTCTCCAAGTCATTAGAAAAATGAGAATTTTTCAGATTAATTTGCCGTCCTTTATTTCTGCCTTTATTGGGAATCTGTTTTCCTTCAGATTCCTTTTCAAAATAGGGCTTTGGCTGGCTGTGAGCCTATTCACCATTCTCACAGACAAATTCTAGAGCAAAGAACAGGAGGCATATTCTCTTGAAATACCTATAGAAGAAGTATGCTATATCCTATGCTAGTTTCACTGCAGAGCAGATACCTGGACTGTCATGTAGAGGACAGCACCAACACAGGAAGAAACAATGTTGTCAGAACACATTCCTAGGTAGGTCTTCAAACTTACTGCAGTGTATACATGTCTGATCACAAAGGTAAAATAAGGAGAACACAATGTGTATGCATACGTGCATGGCATCTATGCATGTATGGAAAAGACATAGTATGTCCATTAAATGCATACAGCTCCTGTGATTCTCAATCAGATCAGCTCTCAACAAGTCATTTGTCCAATACGCAGGCTAGGTGTATGACATGCATAGGAAAATGTCTTTCGGAGAACATCGGACTGACTGGTATTTAGGGACATTGTGATTTTATATCCAGAGAAACCTTGGACAGATGAAAGTTGACACATAACTACTCTAGAGTTACAGTTGATTCCTGTAAAAAGACTCTGATTCCAGTAGTTTTCATTCAGAAGCAAAACAAGGAGTGAGAAGGTGCATATTTTTATTTTAAAATAAACTAGAGCAGGGACACTCACCTATTACACAGAATGGTTTCCTTGCAAAGCGCAGTCTTCCTTGCCATCCTCGATATCGACAACAGCATCCGGCAGACCAGATACGAATAATAAATTCCAAACCAAAGACAACAATCATGACAAATTCCTAGAAATGGCAAATACAAAAAAATGCCTGTTACAGATGAAAAATGTTAAAGCATCAGGAATATTATGACCATGGTTTGTATCTAACAATCTACCTTGAGAATCTGAAGATCTCAAACCAAACAACCTGCTCCCCAGAAGCACCTACACATCTTCAAGAAGCACACAGTCCCCAGAGCTTCCTAGTGAATGGTCCAAGTCTAACCTGAATAACATAAAATATCTTCTAAGATTGGCTACTAAATATGAAACACTGAAGAACTGAATCATACACACAAAATATAAGAGCTGAATACTCAGAGATTTTGGATATTGAGGATCAGATAAGAGGTAATTTAGACAGCTAGTGAAGAATATGTTCCATATTCACATCCACAAAATTAGTTCTTAGTTTAAAGGCTGGGTGTTTCGAGAGACATCACAGAATTAACAAGGTTAGAAAAGACCTTTGAGATCATCAAGTCCAACCTATTACCTATCCCAATCTCATCATCTAAACTATGTCACTCAGTGCCTCATCGAGCCTACTCCTAAACATCTCCGGGGGTGGTGATTTTACCACCTCCCTGGCAGACCGTTCCAATGATGGATCACTCTTTCAATGAAAAAGTTTTTCCTAATATCCAGCCTAAACCTCCCCTGATAGAGCTTGAGACTGTGTCCTGTTGTTCTATCTCCAGTAGCCTGAGAGAAGACTGTTCTTTTCTGGAAAATGAGAGAAAATATGTTCTCATTGTTGCAATATATATGTGAAGTGACTGAGATGATGCAGAAGCATTTAGGAGACCAATTTGTTCCCAGAAGTAGGTTAAGATACATGAAAGTGTAATTACATACAATGGGCATGTAACAGTTTGTAAGGCAGTAAATGAATGTGCCCTCTAGGCATAACTTTCCCTGGGTAACTTGTGAATGAATAAATCCCACCTTGCTTGTTTGGCTTGCTTTTCTTTCACATTGGAACCTTCTTTATTTTTAATTTTAATAGCATCAACCTTTATTTATGCAATTTTTATTCTAAGACAGTTTTCATTAAAAAGAGGTCAACAGAATTGCAGTAATAGAGCTTGGAGTACAACTCAGGTCCATACCCTAATATACAATATATGGCTATAATATGCAGTGATACAGCACATACACACTAGTATGGAATTATAACCTTAGATACTCTTCTGGAATAATGTTGTAAAGTTATGGATTTTGGAATAACAAAATAAAAATTTGTATATTCACTAAAAGGAGAAAAGTACTTGGTGGAGTTTCTTCAACAGCTCATCAAGAAGAAGGTAGGATGGAAGTTGTGTTTTATTTGAATGAATTTCCTTGTCCAGAAGTAGGGTGTTTGTCAGCCAATTACAGTCAGGTCTCCTATATCACAGACCCGTGGTGTTAATGGGGCTCTGCGAAGCCCTAATTCCGTGTTGAATGGCAGCTCATTAATACGCGAATTTGCCCCGCACCCTCAGATGATCCCTGGCGCTGTTTCGGCACTGCGTTGCTGTGTATCGGTTTCTGTGCTGGCCGTGCTGGGTGGGTGGTGAAGAGGCGGAGCCCCAGCTGTGCCTGAGAGGGGTGGTGAAGCGGAGCTGCCGGCATCGGTGGATCAGCACAGGCAGCCGTGCCGCCACCACTGGCGGCGGTCATGCATGCGCAGTTGCGAAAACGGGCCTCTTTCATCACTAAAAAAATCATGCCGCTAAGATCTGAAGCTGCAATATGGGGGGCGTGAAGTGCAAGAGGGCCGACTGTAATTTGTTATTCCTGTAGGATGAGGACTACTATGGTATTAGTAAGAACGTGCTGCAAGTTAATTAAGTAGAAGAATATTTACAATAGTAGAGTTGATCCAAAATTGATTTTTCCCTAATAAACACTTTGCATATTTTTAGACTGTAGGACTGTACAACTCTATAAGCCAATAAGGCTGCAAATAAAATGTATGACAACTTGGGCATTAATTTACCTGACCAAATGACATTATCAATGTTCTGTCATCTAACAGTGCTTTACAAAATTATTATTAGTGGCAGTGCATTAAAACATTGTGAATTTAATTGCTTTTGCCATCATAGAGTAATTTGAAAACATAATACTCCTTTCTCAAACATGTCAGTTTGTATAACTACATTACATTAAAAACACTTTTAGAGCCTTCTCAGTGCCTTCATCTCAAATGTTTTTAATCCTGTGTTGAATACCTAAATCACAAAAGCAGAATAAGATCCTTCTGCTAAAACAAGGCTAAAGAAAATGCCATACTTTTTATTAGTAAAGAACACATGGAAAAAATGAATGTGATTAAGTTTTTCTTATTATTCCACTACAAGAATCTTCAGCTTAATTCCATGGACATTGCTATTGCACAATTTCAGAGAGGATTATGTACAAAACTGAAAAAGTTTGCCATATAATAACAATAATTCTTTATTGTTGGCTACTGTGTGGTACACTTCTTCATAGGAAATTCTGTGTAGGCCAAGAATAAAATGGACAAGAAGCCAACTGGAAAAAAGGAAGAATACATATTTTAATTATTTACTACCACTGAATTATGGGGGTTTGACAGCAGGTGCCCAGGCCATCTGACATCTGATTCTCCTAATGGAGTTCCTTCTTTGGGACAGGGGTAGGAGGTACTGAAGGAGAGGAGTTCTGCGAAACATGAAAATTACTTTGCTTCCAATCAAATCTTTCCCTTGTTAAAACTTAATCACACTTCGAATTTTGTTTTTTCCCTGGAAAACATTCTGTGTGTATCGATGGGCAATATGCTTTGAAAGTGCACTGAAATTGTCCCTGGCATCTTACAGAAGCTGATCCACACATGCAGGAGTGTGTCTTCTGCCATACTTTAGACCCCAGCATGGCCTCTGATGAAAAACTGGCAAGAACAAAAAGTACTTAATGATCCTGGAAAGACTAGCATGTAGCTTNTCTCAAGCAGCTCAACATCCCTTTTTTTAATTTAAACTATTATCACAAAACTGGCAGCAGAAGTTGAAAAGATGCATTTTTATTTTTTAAAGTTTACTCTTCTGGTTCCTACCAATGCTATGCAGTTTGTATTCATCACCTGTACTGTTGTTAGCAATCGCTATGTGCTATGCTTGCATGAAAAAAGTCATTGTGTGCTGAAAGCCCGTGTTTGAGATTCTGTGTACTACATGATGCACTTTTATGTCAGAGACAGAAATCCTATTTGTCTTTTACACAAACACATATTCTACAAAGATAAACTTCTTGGATTTGGGGAGAGAAAAAGAGCAAAATGATATTTCTCTCAATTTGGTTTTTTTGTGTGGGTGGGATAAGAGTATAAGATTTTTTCTTAAAGAAACAATGTGAAATATCTCTATTCATTCCTTGAGAAAAATAGTTACCATCTCTAATGCCACTGAAGTTTATGCATGTTGATATTTCCTCAATATTAACTAAAGTTTCTGCTACCTGAGTAAATTTTAAAAACAGCCACTGTAGTTACAGTAAGTGACTGTAACTTACTGTTACTGTAACTTACATACAGTAAATATGGCTCTGCACACTGGGATGCTAAAAGAACTGCTGATTTAAAAAATAGTATATATGATTTTCTCTCACCCATACCAAGTTTCTGGAGGTTTTGAAGTACAGTATAACATTTAATAACAGAAAAGACATTGAACAAAGTATAGATGAGGTCTCATACTTATTTTTACACTTTCTGAAATAGTGGTACATATTTCAAACTGATCCTTATATGCTGGTGATTCCTACTTCCTCAAAGAACAACTGATTTTGAAGGGACTAAATATAATAATAAATGAAGTCTAATGGAAAATTATTTTTAAAAAAATGTGAATGCATTGAAACAGAATTCTTCACAGTAGTATATATGTCAGCTTTGTTGTATTTTGAATTGGTCCAGGTCAGAGAGAGACAAAGAATCCCAGACCACTGTGTAAAAAATCAATGTCTTAGTAATCAGGGCACTTGGTCACAATGTAAAGGCAAATCTCTGTCAAGGTAATGCAGGAGAGGTAAATGACATTAGTTTTTCCTATGGCATCTGTACAGTCATGAGGTTCTTGATTTTTCGTGGACAAAAAGTGGAAGGATGCATCCCAAACAAGATCAGGATTTCTATTTCTTTTTACTTCTAAATTTCATTTGGAAGGCTCCTTGCAAACTTAAATATAAGTCTAAGCTCCTAAATAACTTGGGTTTAGTTCCTTAGCAATTGGAACAGAAGATCAGAACATAATTGGAACGGCATGTGACAGAATAATTCATTTGACCTCATATGATTTACAGACTTGCTGTAGAAGTGATGCATTCCAAGTATCTCTGTTCTACACATAATATGATGGAGCCACATTAGTTTTGAATTCCTTATGTGATATGAGTAACAACATTCACATCAGAATGGGAAAATCCTGCACTCTTGATAAATCTGACCCCCTTCAAAATTCAGCAAGGCTGTATATGAATTGATGAGCAAATTTGGATTTACTGGAAACTTAACACTTCCCTTCCTAGGTAGAGCAGAGATGCATTGGCCTTTGCCATTTCTTGCTCTTTCCCTGTCTTGTATTTCTTTTCAATCACAGTTGCATCTGGCCTTGCACCACATTACCACAGTCTGTCACTATTTTGGCTATTCAAACTCACAGTTACCATCCCCCAGTAACTAGTATGGCAGATACATGGTGATTCAGAGCGTGGAAAGTTCTTCCTTCTCAAAGCACGGTTCATCCAAACTGATGAACTTTTCATTCTGAAGTGTTTCTGCATACACAGCTCCAGTTGTCATGGGGAACCATGCATATGCAAGAGTAGCAAGGCTGAAACACGTGGGCTTACAAGGTTCAGTTGCTACTGGTGAGAAGAACATAGGTACCAGTGTATTCCTCAAGTTTTTTACATCTGTCTGTGCCTGGATTGTGATGCCACAGGGACAATGTGGGAAATACAAATGGAAGGAAAGGAAAATAAGAGGTCATCCAGAGCAATATTTCTGTTGACAAAAGGTCTTGGAGGACTCTAATCAACAGGGTTGATAATTAGCAAAATCAAGCATACTTTGTACAATCCAGCTGCGATAAGCACATTTCTCCCCTTTCTTCCCCCCTATCTAATTAGGATACAAGAGATAATTTGTTGAAATTTTTTACATTAATATGCTTATCAGGTAGTTTTTAATAATAAGGATTTCCCTAAGCGTACCATTATAACAACAACAACAAAAAGCTAATATCATAGTTTTCTTACTCTTTAGCATAACTGTTTATTAAAACTTTAAATAATTTGCTGATGATGAATCCAGGTGCCTTCGCTGCAGACTGTCATTTCTGGGAATTAGGGCCATTTTTATGATATGAAAATTACCTAAGTTGAGCACTCTGTGCTGTTCTAGGATACTCCTGATTATCCACAATGTATAAATGAGATGAGGTTCAGATATAAGAAACCCACACACAAGACAATGTCTCTGCTTGTATTTCAATTATATTTTTTATCTGGAAATTGTGATGCTAAGTATTCTCAAGGCTAATGAAGCAGCATAACAGAGCTGCAGACTGATGTAAGGACTTGCCTGCCTTGAGCTCATGGGAGAACTGGGCCTACAAGTAACGTTATCAGAAGCCTGAGAAATGGACAAGAACAGATCAAATTAATAAGCTTTAATAGGGCCAAAAGTGTTTCACTTCTGAAGACAACATCTCTGCAGTGTAGCTGCACTGCAGATCCTCATCTGGTGTAAATCAGCCAGCCTCACTACACTAACACAACAGCAGGAACAGGAGTAGCGTCATCTGATACAGCTGGGGATATATTCCCTCTTCCCTAAAAACTCATAAACAGGCAAGTACAGTGTTACAAAATCAGGGAAGTCCAGTGTTTCCAAATCAGTTTGAAAGGAGGGAGAATAAACATGTTCAGATACTTTAATTTACGGGTGACTGTTTTAAGAATGTCACCAGCTGCTAAAATATCTTTCTGGTGACACATGAATAGTTGATGCTTTATTACTCATAGTAAAAGAGGGTGAGCTTATTTCATTATTCAGTTAAAGCAAGAACAGAACACCTCAGCTTCTTAACAACATCCCTCTCTCAAGCAAAAAAAATCCCCAACCCTACTGATTCCAGGTACAGAGCAGCAAAGCTGGGCTGTACACTTAAAAGACATGCCATAGGGATGTGAGGAGACGCACAAGACCAGTTTGCCTCAATGAAACTTGAGGAAGGTTTTAGCTTTAGATAGTTATGGTGCAGAAACTGATGCAGGACTACAGAAAATTCTGTTATAATGGCTATTTTCCAGATTAAAACAAGCAGATAAGAATGTATGCATGTTTTATAGGTTAAAATAATGGTACAATTAGAAGACATTGGTGTTATTCCTGGTTCAGCATTAAAAAGGGAGGTCTTTTGTCTAAACAGCTAAAAAGTATATCTACATGTGCATACATATACTTAAGAAACTAATGTTTTAATTCTTTGCAACTGCAGTTTAACAGAGGGAGTGAGCCTAAACCCCAAAACATAATCCAGAGTAGACCCTATTAGTGGCATGTAAATCACAACAGAAACTTCAGTTCAGCTCCTAGCGCAATACACAAAGAGCATGAAGTGAAATTTACACACCTTTTCATCATTTATCGACTTTATACTTCTACTACACTTGCTTTTCCAAATTCTGAGTAAGATTTTCCATATAGATTCTACATTAATAGAGGCTTATTGAGAAATTAGTTCTGTGTCTTTTAATCTAATACAAAGCTACGAGGTTATTGATATATTAAAATCCCACTTATATCCTTAGTTCCCGTGTTACAGAGGACTTCTTCTATCCAACTCCCTTTTACCTTTTCATGTTTATACTTGAAATGACATTCATTTGTCATACTTCTTCTTTACTCCCTTGCAACAGAAAAAAGCAGAGGATTTTTATCTCAAATAAAACCAGTTTTAAATCAGATAGTACAACTTGGCACCAGTATGACATAGACACCATCTAATTATGTTTTCATGATCTCTTCGAGAATAAATACAGGTATTTACCATTTCAGACACAATGCATGATTCCTTCCATTGAACTGTGCCAACCTTCCTCAGCATCCATTCCCCACCCCGAGCAGCAGAACCACTTCTCACCAGCACCATGGACTAACAGCTGAGGACCTGCTGGTGCCAGAACAATGAATGCCACAGAGGCGGACTGGCTATCACGGCTATTGTGGTTACCATGTCAATGCACATGGGGGTAAACAGATCCCAAAGCCGCTTTTGGCAGTTTTTCAAATTAGGAAAAGGACAAAGGGAAACACTGACTTCTCCACATCTGTCCTGCTCTTCCCCAGATACTGCATCACCTTTAAATACGGTGTTTTCCAGCTGTTTGGACTCCGGCTTTGTGCCATGCCATTTATTTATGTGTCAGGGACTACTACACTTCTGAGAGAACTCCTTAAAGGAGATGACAGTCATAAAACTCACATCAGAGAATAATTTTCTACTTTCCAAATTTTTTTTACCCTTCTTTGTGCTTGTTCACATTTTTTATCTCTGTAATGAGATATCAGTAGTAAATGGTCTAACTTTGGTTTTAAATTTATCCTCATGTTGCAAACAATGAAGCTCTGTACAGCTGCACACAGGCCTTTGCATTTCCTTTGTGATTTATTCACACATTTTTTTCTGCTGTAGTCACTTTTCTGATGTCACGTCAGAGGCAGACATTCAAACACATGTCTCTGTAGCAACACAGCCCCCAAATTTTCCTTTTGAAATGCTTGTAATGAATTTTGTATCTTTTCTCTGTCCAAAATAAATGTGGAATGGCCATCAGAACTCTGAATGCTTTTATTCTCTGGTGTCTATGTTGATTTTGTATTGAGGCAAGGGATATAGACAAATTATGGCCGATCACATGTGTGTGAATTAACAGATAACATTTGACATGCAGTACACCAGAGCAGGGCAGCATATTTATTTTTTTATCCTTTGGTATTATCATGTTTGGAGTTTTTAAATCCTGGAGACTCTGCAAGTGATATTTGCAGTGTTCTTTTGCAGTTACTTCTTGAAATTTTTCAGTTTTCACAGTTCATTAAGAGAGTTTCCCTGGGCATCCATCTGTGCTGGTTTTGACCACTGAAAGAGCTGTGTGCATCTTTGGTGATATACACTGAAATGTTACCATTAACAAACGTGTTCAGAAAACAACTTTAAGAAAGTATTTTCTAACAACTTGTAACTTTTGGCAAACTAGATTTGGTAGGCATCAGCCAAAATCCTGCTGATGCATTAGGTTTTTCATAGACATCCTCATCAGACATTTCTGCTACGTGAACAAGTCTTTTGTTACAATATTTTGATTCAGTCACGTAGATTGAATGAAAAAGTTGAATTAGTCTCTTTTTTTTTTAGTTCACTATCTGGACTTGGAGACCCAGTATAGTAAGTCTCGTGGTTCACACACCATGCCATTTGCTGACTATTTTGAAGCTTTTCCTATTACCATTTTTTCTAGGCATATGGAATTTTTGTCTTTTGGAAAAAGAAAGGAACAAGCGCCTTCCACATCCTCTCAAAAACATACATATATCTTTGTGAGACATACACTTCCTGTGATCATATCTTCATATGGTGCAATCAGCCAATTCCTGTCTGGTTCAGATTTGGTACCAAAGCTATTATCCTGTCCATGACATACACCCTTTCCTTAGGCACTTCATGGAAGCTTGCAAGTTTAAAATGGCCAGTACTTTAATAATTCATCTTTGTAGCAGACCCATTGTTCATGGTCCTCTGGACTGAACTTAGTTCCAGTGTGTGTCTTCGTTTTTACCACCACCTCCACTTTATGTGGATTTTTGTATTATAGGTATGTCTGCCATGGATCCTTATAGATTTTTTTTTTTTTTAATTTTTGCCTGTATTTCAATACTTACTTGCTTGACTTTGCAGTTTTTAACTGAGTCTTGTGAATAAATTTCTCCTCTCACTTGAGGAAAGCTCATATTTTGACAGCAGCAAGCTGTGTCTTCCCATGCTTTGTCACATCTGTGCAAAGTGCCTGAGTGAATTGTAGTTTCTGTATGTTATTTGGATGGTGGATGCTTCCGAGATTTCCAACCAGCTTTCATATCACTGACATGCTGCCCTCTTCAGAGTTCTTTTCCGTTTGACATTTAATGGTTTGTAGAATTTTTTCCTTACATATTATTTATAACCATGTACTTTGGCTTTCCTCTGGGGACATATTCTACATTTCCATTTGGCAAATCAATATTTCCCTGACAAGGGTCAGGTCCAAATTTCTGATAGACAGTTTGATATCTATCCATTTTTATTGTTGCAATATAAACTGTTGCCTGTTTTAGGGAGGTAGCTCTTGATCTCCCTACAAAAGCAACTTTGGATCCTTATCAAACTCTGTCATGATGCCAATAAAATTCAATATTTCAGAGTTTTGTATAAACTATTACAAATCTACATCTATGGAAAATGTTACACTTATGACTTGGAAGTTACATATTTCCCATGTTACCTTGTTATTACTCAAACTGACAAAAAAAGAAGGAACATACATCATGGAATAGCAGTTGCGCAAGGAGGCGTTCACTTAGGAGTTGGATTAGATGATCCTGTGGGTCCCTTCCAACTCGGAATAACCTGTGAACCTGTGAGTGTTGCTCACTTGTCCTTAAAGGAGGTCAAGGACAGCTAATTCAGTCCTTAAACACAATGTTTTAATTATCCTCAAAGAATTATATCCCTATTAATTTGAATTCTGACACTCCATCTCTAACATCTAATCCTCCCCATTTTCCACTCTCAATCTCAAAATCCTTCTAGACATTCTGTGTTCTCCTAGAGAAAATGGCCCCTTGAAGAGCAGGCTGAAATACTCTTTTCCAGATAATATGAACAGTCCTTTTCCTCTTAAGAGTATGTTCTCCACATTTGAAAGCTAATCTTCCTTGTTTTGGGAAAAAAAGTGAATCAGAAACCTATTGTTCACAGTGCTAGTATCTTCTCTCTTGCCTTTCTGCATATATTTGTATGATGTCATCAACAAGATAAGCTAAGTGGCAGGTCTTATATAGGAACAGATAATAATAATATCAAAGAGTATAATGTACCTATTTAGGAAATCAACACCAGCATTCTTACTATAGGCTTGTATGCAATTGTAATGTTAAAATTGTACCAGGCCATGAATTTGTTACATTTAAGACTGTTGTTTTGCTACATCCATTCACAGGTTCTCATCTTTCTTCATTGCACAATGCCACCCATTTCTCCATACATGCCCTGTTCATTGAGAGGGATGGAAAATAATTTCATGGGTGGTATTTCA
Source organism: Pitta sordida (assembly GCA_013390025.1). Lineage (NCBI taxonomy): Eukaryota > Metazoa > Chordata > Aves > Passeriformes > Pittidae > Pitta > Pitta sordida. The sequence continues at coordinate 116,230 of WEKX01004454.1, read as the reverse complement.
TTGAACAGCCACTGACTTGTGGCAACTCCAGTGATCTTAATATTCACAGAATCACAGAAAATTATGAGTTGGAAGGGACCCACAAGGATCATCTAGTCCAACTCACCATCTAATACCCGT
>WEKX01004454.1:36369-115397 GCA_013390025.1 Pitta sordida | reverse complement strand
CTACCCCTCTTGTGGATGGGTGTCACATTGGCCAATTTCCAGTCTTGTGGCACAACACCGGTAAGCCAGGACTGTGTATTGCACGGTAAATACAGATTTCTCACTGAAGAGTAACTGTTTGGTAGTTACACCTGCCTGGGAATTGCTCTGTCAGTGACTGAAAATCTCTCTTGCTTTCTACTACATTTGCTGTCGAATGCTGTAGCCCTTGAGGGAACTGTTCATACTCATCCTACTTTCTTCAGGTGACTCAGTTATGAGATCTTTCCTTGTCCTTATTGGAGATAACATGTAATGATGTGGTTTTAGCAATTGTTGGTCATCAAATTAATTTAAGCTTTCTCAGTAGAACTATATCGCATTTTTAATTACAATGGAAAAACTATTCTGTTTAGTGTGTGACTTCTCAATCTTTTCTTTACAAAGGTTATTTGTGCTTAATATAGAATAAAAGAAAAGCAAGGGAAAAAAACATTACTTACAATATAATCCACCCCAGAAACATATCAATAAAAGGCTTTTGCCTGATGTATTGAGACATCTTTATTCTCTGATGTGTTTAAGCATATTTATCATCCTCAGCACTGTTGACAATATATATAGATGCCTTCAGACCTTTATGTGCAGTGCTGTGTTCAATTGTTATGAAACAATTTTATGGTTACCTTCATCTCTTTCCATAGCTACAGTGTGTACTCATTTGTTACAGAACTTTGCTGGTTTGCTGTGAGTGCCAACACTGTCTTCTGACAGAAGAATTACAGCTTTAAGGATATCCACTGTTTTTAAATAACTCCACCTTTCCATTCTGGTTTTTGCTCTCTGTCAGACTTCCTTCTAATAGCTTTTAATTTTATCAAAGTGCATTTAAACTTCTGAAGGGAAGTCTGTCCTGTTTGCACACAAACTTTCACAAAGAGTTGTGATGAGATCTACTCCAAATTTTTATAACAACATCAGCTCTGATTTGGTGAAATTAGGAGAGAATCAATTTAATCAGCAAAGACATGAAAATATTTATTTTGATAAGGTAAGAATATTTTCAAAGTTAAAAGGTAGTTTATTATTACATAGTTAAATTGTTTTATGACCGTGTTATCACCTTATTAACCTTATTACTCTACATTAATCCAAACAGGACTGAAATCATAACGGTTTTGATCTTATCAACATTGCATTTCTCTCTCTTATTCTGTCTTTGATAACATCAGTGTGGTATGTCTAATGTAATTTTTCAGAGATTTCTATGATATTTCCAATCTATGGTTTGATTTGGGAAAGAAAACATTGGAAATCAGCATTTCTTGAGAAATACAGATTTTGGGTTTTGACAAAAACATTGTTTTTTTAGCTCAGGGATCAGTTAATCTGTTTTATTTAGAAGAAGACTCAACAAAACTGAAATGACATGTTAGAAATTTATCTAAAATTGAAACTTCTTAAAATCATTCAGTTTTTCTTTTTATGCCTTGATACATCGTCCCACAAAGTCATTCACTGAGTCCTCTGTCAGGTCTGGTGGTCTTTTATCAAAGCATGGCTAGAGTATTCAAGTTCTAGTACAATCTAAAATGAAAAATGCTACTTTTCTTAAATTCAGCACTATCCATCTCCCTTTTTAAAATAAATTCTGCCTAGTTATAAAATTCTGTAGTGGATTTGTACTATTACATCTCTGTGGCTGGAGTTACTCTTCTAGAGCAGAGACAAATAGAATATGTGCTTGTCTGCTATGGGGCAGCTATATCCTACACTATTTAATCAATATGCATGCTCTTTCTACTTTTCTTATACACAGAAGTTTTAGGAGAAAAATATGTTAGAGAGATATCAGTTGCTAGAAGCACTTAGTAGACTCTCCTTTTGGATTCATGTAAGTGACCACAGTACATGTAGAAACAAGCTTCATGCTGTGCACTCTGTTTACTTTTATACCTTTGAGAGCTATTTCTGCCTAGAGAATGTGTTCTTACAGTACTTTTTCAGAGGCCTTTACCCAAAAGGAGTAGATACAGCTTTCTACCTCAGCCATTTTTAGAGAAAAACACAAAACAGATTTGATAAAACCAATCCTGCAGAAATTAATGAATTTTTCAATCTCTCCCTCTTGATTAAAAATTAAGATTAGGAAAAAGTAGGAAGCTTTGTCACTTAAAATAAAAATGACATTTTTTTCCCCTACAACCTCAATCTTACCTTTAATCAGAAGTTCTCAATCAAATGTACAAATAATATTTTATGCCAGGACAAATGAAGCATTTAAACCAATCCAAGACCTCTTTTTTAATTTTGAAATTTGCCAAATCTTCATGGATGAACTCAAATTATTTTATTTGTTTTCTTGAACCGACAGCAAACAGAAGAAGACCGGAATTTCACATAACTTTCAGCTTTTCTTGAAAATGAACTCAATACAGCGAGTTTGGTCAAGAGAGTGAATGACCGCCAGTTCCAGATAACCTTCCTTCTTGCCTATCTTCCCCAAAACATTTGATTTTGCCCTCTCAGCCTCAGTTTTACTTTCCTTGTGTTTATTATTTGATAAAGTGCTAGCAAGTGTACTAGTAGATCAGCAATACAGTAAAGATTATTTTCTTGCTGTGTTAGTTGGATTTTTAAGCTGCTTGTGGTTTATTTTGATGCCGAAGTATGTTTTATTCTGCTGTCAGTCTGGTATATATCACTGCTGCAACTTGAGTGCCAAAAGTTGTGTGCACACACAAGGCTAAAGCATAATTATCATTGTATGTATAAGGAATTTTATCTGATGCTCTCCTCCTGGTTATTCGTATTATTTCTGGACTCAAATCTAACCAAACTTATTACTGTTGTAACAATCCAATGTTAGTGTATGTAACATGCACTTAACTTATCTGCAGGATAAGTTTTTTAAGCATAAAATTCATATATTAAAGGCGTTTCCCTTGACAGGCCCCCTGATAAGGAGAAAATGCCTTGGAAAACAGTAGTACCCGTGCAGATGCCAGAACTGAAGCCCTGGCTAGGTCCAACACGACGCTGTGGGGCAGGTTTGCCTCAGCTCTGGGAACAGACCTCAGGCATGTCTTAGAAGCCCTCAGCAATTACTGCTGACTTACTTAGAGCTAGCATACAACATATTGTTGTATGGTTCTGAGAGAATATTTAGGATGCAGTGATTAGGTGATATGTTTTCTGCTCCCTTTTAAGGCAAGGCTGGGGCAGATAAATGGAATTGAGTGATTGCAGAAGAATAATCTTCTCAGCTCCTCTAGCCTTTCTGAGATGGAGGAAAAATTTTTCTCACCTTATGTACACTTCTCTCTTTAACCTGCCAGTGTAATTGTGAATAGCTGTAATATGCTAAAAGCTACACATGACAGTGCAGGCAGTAATTCAGGTATAAAGCTGAAAGACCATAACATTAGCTTTTTAGCCAATTAACATGGCTGCAGGGGGGCCATCTGGAAAAAAATATGCAAAGCAAACAGTTCACAGACACCCACCAGGCAGCTCCATAGATTTTTGTATTTGTACAGTACTTCACTAGGAAATAAAAATATATCTTCCATCTCAAGCACAAAGCAAAACCAGTAATAAACCAGATCTGATAGTTAATACAGCTGTCTTACCAAATGACACATTTGTAAGAGTTGTGCAAATCACTGCAAGGAAAAGATTGTGGAATCTCGGTGTTGGCACAGTCAAAACAAGTGCTCCTGATTTAATGTAAGAACGTGTTTTCCTCTTGGATTGCACTTGCAAAAGCCTGCTTTGGTAACATTGCTAATATCACCATGCAGAGAAGGAACTAATCATGCATCAGCAAACTGCAATAAACCTGTCAGCTTTAGCCTGTTTTTCGTAATTCATACTTTGCTGTGTTTATATTTTTCTTAATTTGAGACCCACAGCAGGAAATGCAAAATTTGTCATCACTAGATTATTCCTGCCAAGGGTTTGCTGAGCACACTTGGCTATAGTATAGACATGGTGGACCAGGCTAGTACTGAGGCTTCAGGCATTAACCATGCATCCTCTTCCTCGTTAAGGTCAATTCTGTATCCAAAGAATACGCTGGGGTGTGCAGTCAGAACTGTTAAGATCGTCAAAGTTTATCTTTGAAGCCATAGCAGCAAAAAGCACCACAGTTTCTCACAGCAGACTCTGAGCAGCTCCACTCTGCTGATGGACACTTCTACAAGGACTCGTGTCTCAGTTAGCAGAGCTCGCCATACCTCTGCACAGGCTAGGAGCAAACCCAGGACTTCACAGAGCTCACACATTGTGGCTCCTCTGAGACCTGTGGCAAATCACAGGGAATCTGTTTATTAGCCAGCTGAGAAATCAGCAGTGGTAAATGTCAACAAATATGTGGATCATGGGAAGTGCATGGGTTTTGGTCAGGATAAATGGTATTTCTGCAACCAATTTCTGTAAGTACACAGATCTGCACCTAACCAGCTCTGAACATTTAGTTCAAGTATCTTGATGGCCCATTGCGCTGTAAAGACATAGCATACAACATAATTGTGCTTATGAGACTACTCATGCCATAATTAATTAGCTGTTCTGAAGATCAGGGCTTTTTGATATATACAGTGATGACAATTAACATGTTGGCATTTGTCAGCAGTTGCTTTACCTCAGGCACTACCTAACAAGCCACAGTCTGCTGCATACATGGAACTGAAATAACCATAATAACTCTCGGTATATAGTGATATTTTAATGATCACTACTGCCAATCCCCATGCCATCACTTGCAGAACTAAATGGTCCATCAAGAAGAAGATGAATAAAGTGCCGTCCATACAATGAATGAAAATTTTAAGCACTTTTAAGGATTAAAGCCATTTATATCTACAACAGAAGGGAAAAGGGAGAAACATAATACAAAAGCACGTATTATGAAGAAATAATGAAATTACCACTTCTTACTGCAGCAATTGCCACTAAAATGTCAGTATCTAGCACACATTGTAAATACAAATTGGTATCTAAGATACCAAAATTATTTCCTATTTTAAGTACAAGTGCCTCTTACTACGTACTGACTTTAGAAATGGCAGCAGCAATATCAAAGGTCTTTCATGGTCAGTCAATGTCAAACAGCAGTAGAAAATCTGTCAGGTATATACCACAGCAATTCTCAAGCAAAGAAGAGGCTGCAATACAGTACTTTATTAGCACTGTCATACAGGGTGACCTGCTTTTAAATAAAAAGATGGTGGAATCCTCTATTTTATTAAATTTTATTTTATTAAATTTTTTATCACTCTGATGAAAAGTCTGATTTTTTTTAAGTGCTCGGGTATTATATTACTTCCTCCATGCTGAGGGAGAGGATTTGAATGCATATAAAAGTACCTGTAAAACTGTCTTCTATTTAGAATTTTGACTTACCAAAATGAAGAGACAACCAGAGGCAAGTTTTGTATGTTCAGGAATAGTAGAAAACACGGACAAAATCAAGCAACCAAACACAAGGAGAAAACTGAAAAAGAAAGAATATTAATAATTGTTAATATTTTTCAGAGCCCTGACCCAAGATCTATATTGATCCTACTTTACCAGCATGAATAGTCAACGAACAGTCTTTATTAATAGAGGGGAATTCAACCACTGCTCACTTTAGGTCATTAAAGACATTAGAATTACCTGCTATTAAATCTACATGCTTCTGAGCAGCACTGCTGGAATTAACATAACAAACACATAATTTTCTTGTCAAAATGATCCAATCTACACAGACGCTACTTTTAGTTTCGCAGTCCTGGACCTTTATGGAGTCCAGATACTCTAGTGTCTATAAAGAAAGATCTCCAATGAAAGAGTCCTCTTCCCAGTCTGAAAAATCATTTCTCCCACCACTGAACACAAATATCACAGTATCACAGTATTAGTGAGGTTGGAAGAGACCTTGGAGATCATCGAGTCCAACCTGTATCCCAACACCAACCCATTATCTAAACCATGGCACTAATTGCCTCATCCAGCCTACTCTTAAACATCTCCAGGGATGGTGACCCCACCACCTCCCTGGGCAGACCATTCCAATGAGCGATCACTCCCTCTGTGAAAACCTCTTCCTAACATTCAGTCTAAACCTCCCCTGGCATAGCTTAAAGCCATGTCCTCTCATTCTGGTGTCGTCAGCCTGAGAGAAGAGATCCTCACCCAGCTCTGTTTGGGTTCTCCTTCCAGCCCCAGGTCCTGGACAATGGAACTGGCTGGTGCCAAAGGAGGAGGCAGAGGTGCCTCTCTTGGTTGCGCTTACTGCTGTGGTCTGAACCTCAGCTGGAGATAACAAAGACTAGGGAACAAGTGTCTGTGTGACTGAGGGTGTTCAAACCTCCCCGTTCCAGCACTCTTTTTGGGTGACACAGAAACCTCTGTCACTAGTCTCACTCTAGTAACTGTCCTGTGCTTTAGTGAAGGTGCTTTGGTGGTATTCACCTCCAGAGCACAGCACTGTGGGGCTGTGAGTGAGCCCGCCCAGGCTGAGCTCTCAGATGGGAGGAAGGCTCTGAGCTGCCCTGCCAGGATGCCAACAGTGCATCAAACGCAGGGGCGAAACTTAGGGTATAAAAGAATTAGGGCTTTATTGAGGGCTGCTTTGAGAGCAGTCCCTTGTTTATTGAGGTCTGCTTTGAGAGCAGTCACTCACAAGCACCCAAACTGTCCCCACCCACCGCTTTGGGCTGTTGACCCCTTTTGCTGGTCTAGCAAGGGAAGAGGTGTGTGCAGAGACAACTGCCAGACACTGTGCTCATCCCTCATGCTGACTTGAGGAGGGGGGAAAGTGTGTTATGGAGAGCTTCTTCCCTAATTCATATATCTGCTGCATAAGCTTATCAAAGTGTTAAGTTACAAATTGCATCTGTCTGTTAATTCTGAAACAACTTCCTTATGAGCAAGATATTTCATGTACAAACTACCAGAAGCTGAGAGTTAGAGCTATGGCATCATTGCCCTAAATGAACAGGCTCAATTCTGGTAACAAACTTAGTATCATGCAATCCATTGAAGAAGTTAAAAAATTAAGAAAGTCTTACACAAGTTGTGCAATTACAACCAGGAAAACATGGCCACAATTTTGAGTTTGCATGAACCCATATGTTTAATGATACTGATGAATACAAATGAAATGCTGATGAAAAGAAAGCACTAGCATGCTGCTAAACCTTTTTGTGAGGATGGGTGCAAACAAACGCTATCACACTGCAGAAATTCTTGCAAATCCCATATCCAATCCTTACAGCATACAGCACTTGTGGTGTTTTTAGACATGAGCCTGCAGAACTGCAGAATTCTTGAGAACTACAGTATTGAGGGTAAGGATTATCCTTTCCTCTTGTACTGCTGCACTAGCAATAATACCATTATGCTAGTGAAACCACCTATGAACTGGATCAGAAAAGAGGTTCATTTCACCCACAGTATCAGCAGCCAGTAATAACTGATCCTACCCATGTTTTACTACTTTTCTTCTTAAAACACTTGTCAGTCATGCTGGGTGGTGAGTCAACCAACTAACAGCAGGCCTTTGACTTTTGTCTGAATTGCTGGGACATGTTAGCAGATGCTCTAAACCAACATGAATAGGTATTGTAATTAATGCAGATACATCTCTCTCCCTGCACTTAGCCTGACCCACAAGTCTTTTGTTATACTTTCACTCCCCTGTCCATCTGAGGAAGGGGATAGATAGAGCAGCTTTTGTGGGCACTGAGTGTCCTGCCAGGGTTAACAGATCACACTGTGACACCTCTGTTCATGAAGATTGCAGAATCTGGTTGAAAAAGGTCATGACTTTGAAGTGAGCTCTGATTTGAGGAGATTGGACTGGATGACTCAAAGAGGCCTTTTTCAACCTAAATATTTCTATGTTTCCAACTACTTGATACAAACATTAATATATGATTGCATCTGCACCTACTTGTGATTCAGGAGCTATAATTACTTTTTCCCATATAACATATGGAGCTTCCATAATGTTGTAATATATCCAATACATTAGATAAAACTGTAAGTCCAGTCTTCAGAATTTCTACTAGAAAATATCTATATGTAATGCAATAAAACATTGGAGGTATACTTTGCAGCATACCCCTCAACAGCTGGGGAGAGTTCTGAAAATCAAATATGGTAGGGGTTTATATACAAAGTCTTGTTAAGAACTGTAAATAAACCAGTATCCAGGAGGATAAAGCACATATCTGGCACACACCATTGGCAAGTTTTATCTTTTAGACTAAAGAAAGGTGACGGTCAGCATGTGCCTCAAGGTTTCATAAAAGTCTCATTCAAGACATCCCAAACACAAATACAGGCTGGGCAGAGAAATGATTAAGAGCAGCCCTGAGGAGAAAGACTTGGGAGTGTTTGAGGGCAAAAAGCCCAACATGACTTAGCAATATATGCTCACGGCCCAGAAAGTCAACCATATCCTGGGATGCATCAAAAGAAGTGCGGCCAGGGGTCGAGGGAGGTGATTCTCCACCTCTACTCTGCTCTTACGACACCCCACTTGGAGTGCTGAATACAGCTCTGAGGCCGCCCCACACAAGAAAGACATAGACCTGTTGCAATGTCTCTTCTTTCAGAGGAGAGACCCTAAACTGATCACAGGGCTGGACAATCTCTCCTATGAAGACAGGTTGAGAGAACTGTGGCTGTTCAGCCCTTCTGTCAGAAGAGAAGGGTCTGGGAAGACTGTTAGCAGCCTTCCAGTACCTAAAGGAGGCCTACAAGGAAGCTGGACAGGGACTTTTCACAAGGGCATGTAGTGACAGGAGAAGAGATAATGCCTTCATTTGAAGAAGGGAAGATTTAAGTTAGATATTAGGAAGAAATTCTTTACTATGAGGGTGGTGAGGCATTAGAAAAGGTTGTCCAGAGAGGTTTTAAACTCTGCATCCCTGGAGGCAATCAAGACCAGGCTGGATGGGAATCTGAGTAATCTGGTCTAGTGGATGGTTCCCGGATCATGTCAGAGAGTTGGAACTAGATGGTCTTTAAAGTCCCTTCCAGCCTAAACCATTCTGAGATTCTATTACTCTACAATACTGTGATTTTTTGATTTTACGATAAATAACAAAAATCCATCTTGTGAGTGATTTTGTTTTCACTCCTCTCACTTAATAAAACAGGAATATCTTACAAAACCTGGTAGTTTTAGCTGCTACAGCCTTCAGATGCAACCCCTCTACAACTACATCCTACAGACATAGGCATAAATGTGATTTCTCCTCATTAGGGTTTGCACAGAAGGCAAAATACAATTAAGAAGTGACTAAGAATTTACAGTAAAAGAATGTAATTTCCTTTTCCTGAATTTCTTTAGACTCAAGTCAATTAAAATGATATTTTCTTACTTCCTTTGTGTTTAAGTATTAAAAGTCTCTCATTTCATTCTATTCCTGTAATAGCATCCATTTAAATTAAATTGGAGCCCTGGTTGTACTGTATCATGTCCAAACATACAATACAAGTTTTCATTTGGAAGAGATCTCTTTCTTATAGTATAATTATAGAAAACAGACATAGCAGGAGAAAAGAAAGATTCTTGTTCCCGTATCACAGCTGGAGAGCATAGCACAGCAAAGGTGAGACACTTGCCTAAGGCTATGCAGAAACTTTATATGTGGAATGGGCTGCCCAGGGAGGTGGTGGAGTCGCCATCCCTGGAAGTGTTTAAGAGAAGACTGGACGAGGAACTTAGTGACATGGTCTAGCTGGGGGGTGTAGGGCTGGATGACCCTGGGCCCCTTCCGGCTCGGAGCGGCCTGCTAGACTGTGAGGCATCTAGGTTGGTATTACGCTCTTGGTCACTGTACGGGTATTAGATGGTGAGTTGGACTAGATGATCCTTGTGGGTCCCTTCCAACTCATAATTTCTGTGATTCTGTGTGATTCTGTGATTTTAAGTCACAGCCCAGTCCTGCAGTCACAGAACCATTCTCCACTCATCCACCGCTTGCTTTGCCATAGTGCATCAGAGATGTGATTCAGAAGATCACTGTGGGCAAAGTATTATTTCATGATAGAGAGGAAATGTGAGTCAGGAATGCCAACAGTTAAACAGTGTATTAATCAAAATAAAGGCAAATATTCAGGAAAGCCAGGTGCAGTGTAGATCAGCACCTGGTAGACATAGTTCTGCATATTTCCAAGAATAGTCTTGGAAATAAATTTTTCCAAACTTTTATAACCTTTGTTCTCATGTTATTCAGAAACTCTAAAGGAAATGGAGTATTGTTATTAATTATTATTATGAAAAACCAAAGGAAAAATATTTGCACTGATCCACTCACACATTCAAATTTTGCCCCTCTATCCCTCCAACACAGAACACTTTTTTTACTGCCACTCAGCATATTAAGCCTAAAATTACACTGTAAGCACTTTTGGGGAGGGAAGAAACCCAGTCCTATCAACCCGGCAAAACTAAAAGCATACTTTGAGGTGCTGTAAAACACAACAGTAGCAACAAAACTGGAACAGCTTCAGTATTATATATACATCACTGAAGTGCGTTCTTTCAAAGTAGACTAACAGTCAGGATTCGTTTTCCATATTTTTTAATGCATTCTATTTACCCAGACCATGCAGTGAAAGCACCTCTCCTTTTCACCAGCTAGAACTGAGGACATGAAGGATGCAACAATCCTTTTTACTTGGTTGGATGTTAAACTAGGATCTAGCCAGCAAAAACAAATTCCTCAGGTTCAAACATCGCAGTGGTCAAAGTTTATCAGAAGTTATTGTTTCCTATTGTGAGCTATTTCTTCAGTGACAGATGAAGTGTAGAACCCAGGATAGTAATTTTATAACTCTTAATAGCAGAAAAAGTATTTTCACATGCCATCATTCGAACTGTGTGCTATGATACACACTGTACCAGAACATGCTGCTGTAGGTAGGGAGGAGTACAAAGCAAAACACAGAGCAATTCTATTTGGCCTCTAGTGGTTTAATCTAGATCATATAATTGTTCAGGCTGGAAAAAACATATGGCTTTTCCTCATGCATTCAGTATCAGACAGTAAAACACAGGCCTTAGGCAGTAACTTCCCACAAAATTATTCAAGTAGTGCCATAGCCTTCTATTTTATCAAAAGCAGCAACTTCCATTTTGTTTCAGCAGTAATCAGTTTTGTTGCAGATCCTTTCATCTTACTCCCCTGCTCCTGAAAGCATACACTAATTGGAGAAAAGCCAGTTTATGAAAGATAAAATAACTCACAAGCTTTGATATTTAATAAATCTGCTTCTCATAAACATTTTTATTGGTTTATTAGGACCTACCAATTCTCCATTTATTTAATTTTCAGCAGAATTTTATTATAGTTTGTGATTTAAGGGCTGTTCACATGGAAAAGTATGTTCAGATTAAAATAATTGTTAAGATATTTCTCAGGGAATATCATAAGGACAAAAAATACAGCCAGAGAAGACCTTTAAGAGCTGGTACATTATGTAATGCTAGAATTAAAGCAATTGAAAATTAAATATCTGCAAAGAGTTTTGTGACCTGTTCTGTAAATAATAAAAATGTATGACTGTTGATGTGGCATAATTAAGAGATTAGACCACCAGAGTTATGTTCCAGTATTATTTGAGGTCGATTTGGTCCCTATAAAAGCAAGGGCATTCAAGATTATGATAAAAACTTTTTGCAAACCTTTGACAATGCCATTATTTTGGATTTTGTATGGAAGGTAGAAAATGTTCAATTTTACTAATTTTTACTACCATCAGAAAGTATCTCTTACTTTTCCCACTGGTACAAAGTCAGCACTAATGCAGTTTCTTGCAAATTTACAGCAAGTTCACAGGTTATTCCGACATTGGAAGGGACCCCAAAGATCATCTAGTCCAATTCCCAAGCGACACTTTCCCAGGGAACAAACCCACAACAGTGGAGTCATGGGCACCATGCTCCATCCATCCAAGCCTCCCATTGTCTAAATCATGGCACTGAGTTCCTCATCCAATCTTTTCTTAAACACCTCCAGGGATGGCGACTCCACCACCTCCCTGGGCAGACCATTCCACCGAGGAATCAGCTACTGGCCACTCTATTCCTGATACAGGCCAGGATGCCATTGGCCTTCTTAGCAACCTGGGCACACTGCTGGCTCATATTAAGTTTTCTGTCAACCATTACTCCTAAATCCCTCTCCATTTCACCACTCTCCAGCCACTCATCCCCCAGCTGATAGCGATGCATGGGGTTGTGATGTCCAAAGTGAAGAACCAGGCACTTAGTCTTGTTAAATCTCATATTATTGGAGTCTGCCCATCTCTCTGGCCAGTCATGGTCCCTCTGAAAAGCCCTTCTACCTTTGTTAATGGTGGACTCAATTCCTCGATCCATATCATCAATAAAGATGTTAAACAATACCGGGCCTAATACTGATCCCTGTGGGACTCCACTAGTGACCGGCCACTGGATGTGGCACCATTTACCAACACTCTGTGGGCTCCAACCAATTCCTAATCCAACACAGAATGCTCCTATCCAATCCACACTCTGAGAGTTTCTTCTGAAGCTTACCACGGGAAACCATGTTGAAGGCTTTGCTAAAATCCAAGTACACAACATTCACAGCTTTTCTATTGTCAACCACCTGAATCACCAGTTCATAAAACGAGATCACGTTGGTCAGGCAGAACCTACCTCTCCTAAATTTTTGTTGACTAGATCTAATGTCATAGTCATTCTGCAGGTGCTGCATATATGCCCTCAGGATAATCTGTTCCATGATTTTACATGGGACCAAGGTCAGGCTGACGGGTCGCACTTTCCTAGCCTGAGGAAGAACTGAAAGTGAAAATGTCAGCTAGTGCAGGCATGAAGAGGACATTTTTACAGGTCCTGTGGTATCCCCATTAAAAAGTAATATTTTCAACATTTCTGTGAAACAGATAATGTACTGCTGACAAGGTGGAAAAGAATGCAGTTTAACAGTTTTGATAGTGCAAGCCATGTGGATTAAATTTTCCATCATTTATCGTTTCAATGTGACTTGTTTATGAAAGAAAATGAGATATGACAAAAGTTATTACAATTTGTTAAAAATGTTTGACAAAAGCTGCATGGAGAATAAGTGCTTGCCTATAGAAAAAGCTCATAAATTTTTCCTGCAAGGCTTTCTTTAAAATGCCTTTCACTGCAACCTTTTCTTCAACTGAAAGTGCAGTATGCTCAGGGCTGGATTTTGTGCTCCCTTCTACCCAGAAGTAGTATAGCCTTGTCTGTGGAGAAGTGGAGTATGAAGACTTCATTGTCTTAAAGTGGGAAAATAAACTGCTTTCTATATACAATAGGGTTTCCTATACTACGGGCCTGCGGTGTTATTCGTCTCCCGCGTAGCCTGCTTTCCGTGTTGATTGGCAGCTCATTAATATGCAAATTTGCCCCACACCCTTGCACAGCTCTCCCAGTGCCCCGGTGCTGTTTTGGCACTGCCGTGCTGTGTATTGGTGTTTGTGTTGGCACTTCCCAGTGCCTGCAGCCACCCTATGCCAGGAAAAAACCCTTTTCTGCTCGGCCAGGACACTGGTGTGGGGGAATCCCCTGCGCTGCTGTCCCGGTGGCCCCAAGCAGCCCTGAGGGGAGTGGGGGGAGCTGGCATGGCACCAAGGGGAGGGGGAGGGAGCCAGTGCAGCCTGGAGCAGAGCCAAGGGGAAGAGAGAGGGGCTGGTGCGGTAAAGCAGGACAGGCATGGCTCGGAGTGGAGGGGCAGAGTGAGGCCGGCGCGGCTCACCACAGGCAGAGCACTGCGCCTGTGGTCCGTACGGCATGGCGTGGGGAGTTGATTTGCATATTCATAACTGCCTAATTGAATATTCATGTGTGCCAGGTTGTGCATGCACGGTTTTGAACAGGGGCCTCCTTCATCGCTAAAAAATCGTGCTGCTAAGATGTGAAGCCTCAATATGGGTGGCGCGAAGTGCAAGAGGGCCGACTGTATACTTTCTTTGTGTTAATATTTACCTTTTCCAGAAATATAGAGATTTGAACTGAATTTAAGGTCTGATTTTTTTTAAGAACTGGACATGTTTCTGAAACAATCTGTTTTGAAAGGTGGGTTTTATCAGGCTGTGATGAACAAATTTTACTGGGACAGTATTTAATTTTGCATCCCCATATGGGGTGCTTATTCATTCTTAAAATTAGAATAGTTTATCAGGTATGAAAGAGTTTAAGTTTGCAGTGTAAAAAAAAGTCAACCCAAATTGGTCTTTTCTGTCGTATTTTTAGCAGTGTCAAATACAAGTGATTGTATTTGGCTTGTATTGGCAAAGCAATGAAAAGGTTATAATACCAGATGTAATCAAGGCAAAACAAATGAAATGGCTCAGACGCCTGTGGGACACAAATCAAAGTATCATTAAATAAGATATTTAAATACAGTAAGTCCCTGCCTATTCACAGACCACATTGCCGCGGTTTCAATTGTAGGCGATTTTTTTTTCAGTGAAAAGTGGGTCTGCACGTATGCACAGGTAATGCCTCAGACTCACTCAGATCATGCATATGTAATGACCTGACCGCCCACTGTGGGGTGGGCGGTCAGGCAGTCGCTGCAGGGTCAGGAGGTATGTGTCTCTTATGTATGCTTTACAGATTGTGTTTTTCTTGACAGTGGAGGTCCAGGGAAAATCGGCGGTACAGGGTTAAATGCCTGTTCCACCCTGGGATGCCACATCACAGTCTGTTTACATCACAGCCTGCAGGACTGTGCGCCGAGGAGCTTGGGTTGCCCAGCCATACATAACCCCAGCTTCTGGCTGTAGTTGTAGTGTATTGGGGCCTCTGCTTGGCGTCCCTGTCAGGTGGGGTGGGGAAGCGGTGGGTGCAACCACATCAGACCCTGCAAGGGAGCAGACAGCGTGTGACTGGGACTGTGGCTGCAGCAGGGTCCTCATGTATGGAGAGGCAGCCCGGCTGCCCGCACAGGCTGGGTAGCACTGCTACATGGGGTGGGAGCAGGTACAGCCAATTCTGTTGCATTGCCAGGGAAAAAAAGAAATCCAAACAGAACAACTCCCCCCAAACTCCCAAACAAAACAGCCAGCCAGAGAAACAGACTGACACATAGGCAGCCATGGTCTGTGTAAGTTCATAGATATGTAAATAAAAATATTTTAAAATAAAGCTGTGAACCAGGCAGGGAAGGTTTATCATGGTTACTGTGCTCGGGATGGCCTGGCAGTGGCGCCAGCATGTCCCCACCTGGTGGCACACCTCAGGGAGTGAGGCCACCCCGCCTGTAACTGGGAGCAGTGTAGGCACAGGGCGCTGGTCTGTTTACAAGCAGTAGCTTTTAGCTATTGTTTTTTGGGGTTTTTTTTGTTTTTTTTGTTTTTTTTTTCCCCAGAAGAGAAGCAAGGTGGGGGGTGGAGAGGTGGGAAGGGGAATTCTGTTGCTAGAATCCTGCACCTCAGAGGCAGTGCCCATTGACATGCTAATGTATGTAAACTTGAAAGACAGGTTTCTCAAGCTTCCTCCCACACCGAGGGGTGGGGTGGGGGGTGGAATTCCAGCCAGGAACACCTACAATGCTCACTCTTAACAAGACTTTGTGTGTGAAGCCACCAACAGAACTGTGAAACCCTAGACAAAAATCTGGATGGTGTTTGGATATTGCCCTTCTCCCATCGCTGTTTGGGCTTTCTAAGTCCCCTTGTGTCTTGGACGTTCTCGCACACCTCAGCACCATTACAGCCGCACCAGGATCACAAACTCATTGCTGTACAGAGCCTCCGCTGCCGCCACAGCCCCAGAGTCCCCTGCGCGACTCCACAGCCCTTCTGGGGCCGCAGCTGAACCCGCTTGTCCCTCACAGCCCCCCAAACCCTGTCTGAGCTCGCTTGTCCCTCACAGCCTGTAAGAGTTGGTCAGAAAGAGAGTATTGTCTCAACATTTTTACCAGGGACTTGGACAATGTAAAGTACCCCGAAAACTTAGGCTAAGATCTTGACAAGAGTTTGCTGCAGCCTACCTGCCTGAAAGTAGCAGCTGCCAAGTTGTTGCACCCTGGTCTGTGACTGGAGTGTGGTTCCTATGGAAACCAAGGGCCATGTGCCCCAGAACAATGATACGGGGGGATGGAACACCACATCCTGTACCTATTCTCCAGGAACCAAAGAACGTTAACAACCCGCTATCCAGGAAGATGGATTTGTTCATCGCAACACGAAAACATCCCCCTTGGAAGAAGGCCACTCACTTCTGATCCTGACCACACCTTAGACACTCCTCCTTCGGCGTGTGTGGCAGAGAAAGGCAGAACTTGGCAAAAGACCATGGGACAGATGAGGGGGCAAGGTGTGACAGCCAGTATAAAAGATGGCCCCCTAGTAACAAAACTTTGGAAGCTTCTCCTACCCTGCATCGACAACAGTCTATCGGGATGCTTTGAGGACTCGTTTCATCTGGTGGTAACTATTACCTCTTTTTCTATCTTTTCTTTTTACTTTCACTCTTTCATCTATCCCGTTGCCACTTTACGACCACTTAATAATGTTTCACTGTTTGTTCAAAGTTGAACCCTCTCTTGGAATTTTGTTTTGCACTCCAAGATCCTACAAACGAACCATCACGCATCCAGCTGAGCCGACTGGACTGTTGGACACAGCCACCTTGAGCCCTGGCGGTCTGGCCTAGCCTGGGTCTGCCCTCACCACAGGCCCGTGGCAGTCGCTTGGCAATGGGGCTGCCGCACTGGGCCACACCAACAGCGGCTGGGGAGGGTCCCCTCAGCTCTGGTTCAGCTTCCTCTTGTTCTCCCTTTAAGTATCATTCCCTTGAAAAATAATCCTGAAAAACGTTTTTCAATGCATTGTCTTGGGACAAGGAGGGGTAATTAGCTCCAAGGGTTGTGCAGGGGCTCCCAGCACAGCAGCTCGGCCACCATGCCCAACCCGACCCAGCTCTGTTCCATTGCATTACCAGAGAAAAAAATCCTGAAACAAAACTACTCCCCCAGAAACAAAACTCTATCACCTAGCCGAGCCCAGCTCCTGCCGGATTTTAAAGTCCAGAAATCGGGCACTGTGGCAAAAGCAAGGATTCCATGGCCAGGAACGGGCAGAAGGCATTTCTATCCATTTCCTGAGGGGCAACTTGTGCCCCATGCTCCCTAGTCCGCCTTCGAGAGCTCATTAGCCGAGGGGTTTAGCTAGGGGTGGGGCTTAATTGAATATTCATGGGTTTGCTGTCTTCACAGATTTCATCACTCACGCTTCCTCCTTGGACTCATCTTCCTGTGAAAAGCGAGAGCTCACTGTAATCCACATTTAATAATCCATTCCATCATGCACAAAACCAGGTAAATTTCTCTGGGTTTCTAAAAAAGTTCTAAAGAAGGAGGCATCATTCATCCCTGAGCAAGCACAGTAGCTTAAAAGAAAAACAAAACAAACCAAAATATTCTTATTATAGGTTTAGTGCTTAGAGATACTTGTGACCTAGATATTTTCTAAAACCTTTTCATTCTCTTCAATAGGAGACATTTTTGACAGAAGAATAAGAATAAAGCAAGTGTTCTTGCAGATTTTAACTATTTTAATGATTGGAGAGCATAATACTGATTTGCATCTCAAGATCCCTTTTTTGTATCTTAGGGTGACTCAAATCTATAGAAAATGACAAAACACTCCTTTTATCACTCCCGAAGAGTAGGTCTTTTTGTAAAACAAAATTTCCAAATGTGAATGCTTAATTAAGTAAATAAAATCTGTATTTAGAGAAGTCTGCAGGTATTTTTCTCTCTTGCATCAAATAGTTCCAACACCCAATAACAAGTCTGGTAGCTCACTTAGCAACTTCTGCTTGACCACAGATATCTCAAAAGAACTGTAATTTAGAATATGAATAGAAACTATGTTGTCTTTATCACTGAGCACAGGTTGCAAAATTTATATTTAATTTTTTTAGTACATATGCAAAATTAGGATTAAAACCTCATTATAATGAAAGATAAAAATTAGAATAATTACAGTATGAACCTGGGGATATGGAAGCCGCTATGTAATCTTTTCTTTAAAATCATTAGTCCTATGAATAAATTTAAAATCATTGCAGCCTATTTATTATAATATTTTTCATAATCTAGAAATATTCAAAAAAAACTCTTTCTGCAAAATTGTTTGCTAACATACTGTACTCAGATCTTTTGCTAACTGGAAAAATAATACAGTAATACCTCAAATATTGCAGGGATTTGGTTCCAAGACCTCCCGTGAAATGTGAAAATGATGAAATAGGATGTATTCCTATATAAATGCAGCGCATCTGTCACTTTGCCCCCTCAGCCTCGGCCTGACGCCCACCCTTACGAGGGTGGGGGGGACTCTGGGCACCTCACCTGCCTCCACCGGCTGTGGCGGAAGCATCGGGTATCATTCCCTGCCCCATGCTGGCATGCTGGGATAGGCAGGAGTGTCACCACGGACATATCCTAGGAGAAAACCCACAAAGGAGTGAAGACGTGAAATTTGTAGCACAAAATACTAAGGTATTACTGTATTTTATATAATAAATTTATAGATCTACAAGAAAAATGTGTTCTGATAATCTCCATCATAATCCAATTCAAAATCAGATTTTCAGGTCTTCAGGCTTTAAAACAGAAATATTGCCACTACCTCATGTTTGGGGGGGGTGTTGTTTTTTATTTTGTTTTTACATAAGAAAGCAAAATTAAAAAACCAGAAAAACTGTAGGACTTCTGGGTATTTTTATGTCACAAATAAATCACCTCTTTGCCTGGTGCTGAGTGCAGCTCTGACTCTGGCAAAGCTAAGGCATTATTGATTGTAAAGGAGACAGACATCATTCACCTTCATTGCCTAATCAACAATAGAGGCCAACAGGCTTTGGCATCTAAAACTGAGAAGGAACCACACTGTATTGGGAAAGAAAAGCCTGTCTAATTTAGCCTCTGGAGTCACTCAGTATGACTCAGATGGACTCCCAAGTATCATGACAGGGAATAGCACTCCTGATGGTTACTGAAGGTCTAACCATAAAATGTTGAAGACTGACATTAGAATATTTTTGGCCTGGGTAAAATACCACTTTCCTAGACAATTCCTGGGTGTGCTCTGGGCAGTACCATGTATCTGGAAGAAATTTTTTTCTGGGCGTGCCAGTAGATTTTTACTATGGATAGGTACTTCTAGATGTCAAGTTGTTATTGTGAAGTAAAACCTATTAAATGAACATATTTAACAGATGAGATGTAATTTAGACTCAGTGAGGATATTTCACAGCTGAATACCTGAGAATATATCACAACAGTAAGCCTGCCAGAATTCAAGAAGCATTTGGGCAACACTTCAGGCATATGATGTGATTCTTCAGACTGAGCTGTGCAGGGTCAGGAATCAGACTTTGATGATACTAGTGGGTCTCTCCCAACTCAGAATATTCTCTGATTCTGTGCTTTCAGTACTGTTTTACATCCTAAGCAAAGGTAGAGATGGGGGAAAAATCTACTGGAAATTTAATCATTCAAATTTAGGTACCTGCTTAATATATTTCAATGAAATACTTGGGATTAAGATAATTAGCCAAACATGACTACAATAGAAAGATACTGTGGGAAGCATCCAAGGTGCAACTGTGCATTTTCACCTAAAATATTCCATCCTATTGAAGAACTCTGGAACATAAATCAGTGTTCTTATTTCTCTTATTTTTCTCCAGTAGTATATTATATATTGGATTTTGCTTTGGTTTTATATCTGGTTTTTGGTGACATATCGGCAATAACATTGTCAGTTAAAGGACATCTTCAGGGGAAAGGACACTCAGATGCAATCATGCAAAAATACTGCTGTAGTACATGAGTAAAATGAACTTCTTTTAATCATAGCTCTCAAGAAGGCATCTTAGTAAAGTTTGGTTGCTTCTATAATTTTTTATTATTCCAGACATGTGAACAATGTAGTACCCAAAATGAACAAAGAAGTATCCACAAATTCTCCAATAGTATCTATCCAGGCAGCAAAATAACACAGTTGTTGTGGCAGTAATGTTCAATTCCATGATATAAATGAAGAATCTGTAGGACACTTGGCTTTGCCTGCAGATTCCAAGTTATTTGCTGTCATTAAATTCACATGTTAACCAGGATATGACAATAAAGTACATTTCAAAAAATATTTATTTTTAAATGAAAAAAGATATTTTAAGTAGAAACATCAGTTTTGATGTGTATATCAGCTTGTGATGGCCGTGGGAGGAATGGTAAAAAATGATTGAAAATCATAGATACCATTTAGTCTGCTCACTTTATGATGCTTTCATTCAGCAGGTTGAATAAGACAGGAATTATTTATCACCTTTTTAATACACTGAAATACAGAATATTTTTTAACACCCTATTGTGGAGTGACAAAAAGGAGGATGAGTATGCAAGAGCAAGTTTACCCTGAAAAATCTTTATATTCATGACAGAATTAAAATATAAAGAAGAAAAAAAGTGGTAAGCATAACACAGTATTTAAAAGTTCAGGCTACTTTATAATCCCAATGTTCACCATAGCTACAGCAGAAATCCAAGCAGGCAAAAATGACAGGGCCTGTTAAGCTTGGCAGCATTACTGTCATTGTGTATCACAGTATCACAGCNAAGTGAAGAACCCAATACTTAGTCTTGTTAAATCTCATATTGTTGAAGTCTGCCCATTTCTCTAGTCTGTCAAGGTCCCTCTGAAGGGACCTCCTGCCCTCTGTCATCAAGAATAAACATTTTTGAAAATTTCTTCAATGTACCAAGACCTAGGTCTTCTTTCTCTAATTCTATTTACTCCTAATAACTAATTACTGGATTTTGGTCTTTACTGAGAACTTGCAGTTGTCTTCAGTGGAATCACAGAATCACAGAAGATTCTGAGTTGGAAGGGACCCACAGGGATCATTGAGTCCAACTCTTAAACGGCACCACTGCCTCCCTGGTGGGAATCGAATCCAGGTCTCCTGCATGAGAGACAGGAAGACTCACCACTATGCTAAGGTGGATTTAAGTATAGTTTGTGTTGGGAATTATGAGCTGACTCATAAATATCATCAGAGCAAAGAAAATCAGGTTAATTTCAAATAGTTTTCTCCCTGTAGTAAACAAGGATATAAATGGAATACAGAATATTTTTCCAACATAATGCACTGTTAGTATTAAACTTACTTCTAAGAATCAATCACTGCACTTTAGCTCGAGGGTGTTCAGTTTTATACCACACCATTAGCCTTGTCTTACTTAATCTAAATAAGTCCTGCACTTTCTGGAATCTGAAGTGCACTTTCTTGTTGTTAGGCAGCACGACTAACAGACCAGAACCTGGTGGCAGAAGCATGTGAGACTGCAAAAGAAGGATAATCCCACCTTGAGAGATTCAAATGACAATGAAAATTTCCTGAGTTTAATGTTTTTACAGCAACACATCTCCACTTTATGCTCATCCATATAATATCAACAGGAAGGCAGCACAAAGCGTCAAAAATGGAGAGCAATGGGATGTTCACCTATTTCCTCATAGGCTTTAAGTTTCTTTGTGTTTAAAAGCAAAGCGCAGATATGCACTTTGTCAAGCACCCTCCTTGCTGAGGAGGGTACAATAACTTGTGGCTTTGTATCACACATTGTTTTGAGAACAGAACTCTTCTGGAAGAGCTGCTTAGGTCTTCAGACCTAAACTAAGATATAATACACACTTACTTTTCAAAATAATCCTTGATTGTGTCTGAGTATCTCTAGTCAAAGCCCAATGATGTGACTCATTTTTCTCTATTTGTCAGGGTGTTTTATCTCATAGTCTGTAAAGCGTGCTACATTATTTCTTCTGCGCATCAAACAAGATATTCTGAAGCCCCTACAAGGTATCACTGCAGTGCACACCACCAGTGGCTGCATGCAGAGGTGTGGAAGAGCAGCACCTTGCGTGCTCACAGCAGGACCTGACTCTCCTGGGATATCTGAGAGAAAGACAGCTGCTGCTTACACATCTGGGTTCCACGTGCCAAAGATGTGCTTATGCATTGCTTTGGCAATAATAATATTTCTGTTTCAATAATGAGCCATTTTATGAAATGCTGAGTTGCAAAGGCTCTGGAACAACTATTATACTTATGCAGATTTTAAATACAGAAAGTGATCATTTATTTTCCTTATGGGGAAAAACTTGCCTTTTGATCTCAAACACATTAAAGCTGCTGCTTGTCTGTTTGAAACAGCACGAGGGTGCTTTTACTTTCAGACATTTTATCTTGCAGTGGCTTTCACTCTTTGCCAAAATTGTTCTGCTCAGAAATTAGTGTGAAATAAGATTACATTGCATGTTGCAGACACAGAGAGAGCCTTATATGACTTTTACTTTAGCAGATCAGTTTCCTTTCACACATGCCTATCTTGTAACCAGTTACTCAAGTGTTCAAGGCCAGGCTGGATGGGGTTTTTAGCAATCTGATCTAGTTGAAGATGTCTCTGCCCACAGCAAGTGGGTTGGACTAGATGAGCTTCAAATGTCCCTTCCAACCCAACCCACTCTGATTCTATGTTCATAGTTTAATCAGAGCTGGTTGCAAGTACATACTGCCAAACACTGTGTACTTGCAAGGCTGGAGAAGAAGCCCTGGAGATCCCTTTAACCATACATTTAAAGTCAGTTTCCTGGAGCTTCAATACAAAAAGCCTTCAGTATTTCATGGAACATACTAGTAAAAAAAACCCAACTAGTAAATTTCCCACATCTATGGGACAGGCAGACATGCATCTCAGCTAGAATGAGAAAATAGCCTCTCAATACAAGGAGGTGCAGTTAGTTGGTGTATCTCAGCTAAGAATGATTCCTGGTTCTGTGAGAGCCAAGAGAAGGATGTCTCTATGACTCCCCACAAAACATACTTCAGTGTACTCAGTACACAGACAACTCCATCATGAAACACAATAGTGTTGTTTCCCATAGCAATCAAATGAAGCTGGGATTCATGGCAATTTTGCCTCCTTCATTTTATAAAGGTTCACATTAAAAACCAGTACAGAGTAGGCACTGAAGAGCTTTTGGAAATTCTTCGGCTCTTAGAGCCTCAATTCTTAACTGTCTTTAAAATACTAACTCAAGTGTACATGAGAAGCTTGTTAGAGTTTAGAATTGGTTGTTCCTAGGCTAAGAATGATTTAAGAAATGTACAGAACCCAAACAGAGCACTCACACAGCTAGGAATTGTTCTTAGTTGAGATACAACAGCTGACTGCACCTTGTTGTAGTGAGAGAAATCCACTTTAGTACAGTGGTAAGTGTCCCCACCTGGCGTGTGGGAGACCTGGGTTCAATTCCTGCCGGGGAGACAGTGTTAAGAGTTGGACTCGATGATCCTTGTGGGTCCCTTCCAACTCAGAATATTCTGTGATTCTGTGATTCTGTGAGAGTGCTGTTTTTGTCCTTCCAACAGAGATGTATGTCTTACTGTCTCCTAATTCACAGAATCACAGAATCACAGAATACTATGAGTTGGAAGGGACCCACAAGGATCATCTAGTCCAACTCACCATCTAACGCCCGTACAGAGACCGAACGCACACCCCAGAGTAGTAAACATAAACCTAGATCCCTCACAGGCGCACAGTCCACTCCGAGCCAGGAGAGACCCACAGGACCATCAGCCCTACATCCCCCAGCTAGACCATGTCACTAAGCTCCTCATCCAGTCTTCTCTTGAACACCTCCAGGGACGGCGACTCCACCACCTCCCTTGGCAGTCCATTCCAATTCCTCAGGAAGTCTGATATGCGAAAGAGTGGACTCAGGTGAGTCAAAAATCTCATATATATTTATGTGTAAAAAACAAGTTCTGCTCTTTTCATTTTTTTTGTGATTCATTATGATCTTTTATTTTTGTGGTTTTAGAGAATACATGCTTATCAGGAGCAGGCATCTTGATTTACCTGAAAAATTATGTAATGGCATCAGTCTACTCATACAAGAGCACACAGATGAAAAACTAACCCAACCAACCAATATATCAAAGCAACAGAAACCATTTTCAACTTAACAAGATAATTTGGTAAAACCTTCCTGCAAAATAAACAAATTTGGGTTTCGTATACCCAGAGCATCACTGAGCTCAGACAATCACAGACAAGTAAATAACAAAGAAACTCTCTGTTAAAATCAGCATATTAATATCGAATGAAACTAAAGTTACACTGGCTTCTTTTACAAAGGGAATTCATAAAAATCACAGTCCTATGTAGTCTGGAAGGGATCTCCAGCGGTGATCTTGTCTAACCCCTGCTGAAAGAAAGTTCAATTACATCAGCTTGCTCAGGGTCATGTCCAGTCAAGTGGTGAGTGTCTGCAGGGAAGGAGAGTTGGTGGCCTCTCTCCATAGCCTGGTACAATATCTGACTGCCAGCACAGTCACTTTTTTTTAATACCTAATTGTAATTCTTACATAAGAAACACTGAGCCTTACATTACTTTACTCCTCAAAGTATAATCATCCACCCAGTGTTTTTATTACTCTTTTATCCTAGCTCACCAGATCACATCATTCAATCTACTAGGTTAAGAACAAGTGGGCCTCATGAGTTGGGATGATGGAATAGTCTGCATCCTCGTCCTCCTGGTGTTAATCTTTCAGAGCTATTTTTCTTACCCCAATAACCTCACTGAGTTTGTCCCTTTCAGTTGTAAAACTAACATTAATCATGGAATCATAAGATGGTTTGGGTTGAAAGCTGCCTTAAAGATCATCTAATTTCAATAACAATGTCTCTTAAACTAAGAGTTTAACAGTTCTCTGTAGTATCCTCATTGTTTTTAATTTGCTGGTAATTTTTACTATAATGATAGAAATGGTTTTACTTTGCATATAACTTGACTTATTTGTTCATACTCACAGTACCACAGAACATTCTGAAGGGACCCACAAGGATCATCAAGTACAACTCCTAAGTGAATGCCCATACAGGGATTGAACCCAAAACCATATTTATTATATCTTTAGTAGATTATGTGGTCTTTCCATAATGTGTTTCCTCTAGGTGTGGCCATGGCCCAGTAGGTCACATGCTACACCCATCCGCCTTATTAGATTTTTTTGACTTTATGTAAAGAATAGGGATTTGTAATTAGATATCTACAGGGTGTGTTTGAAGATGAAAAGGTTACTTTAGCCAGTGTACTGTGATGAATGCACATCCAGGGCAGCTGTAAGGATTTGATATTTCTTAGAGCTGACGACTGGGAGTGACCAGAAGGTCAATTAGCCAGGCTTCTGAACAGTACTAGTGACTGAAGCACTTCAGCAGATTGAACTTTTCCATATATTTGGGACCTAGGAATAGTCTAACCCATCCACAGGGCCCTGCAGCTGCATACAAAAAGAGCTATGGTTGCAGTGGACAGACCATGGCCTGACTGCAGAGAAACGCCAAAATACCTTCTGAGTCCCTGACAGTCTGATCTGCAAGTAGACATTTTTCTAACTCCAGACTGACTCATTTGGTGTTCAGGACGTAACAAGAAATAAAATGCAGATTTTTTGCTTCAGAGGAAAGGAGACGGGAACCAAAAGTATTTGATTGATTTTTCTTCATGGACAAAAAGAAAAAGCTCCAAACCTTCCCACTCAGTTGCTGCCAACTGAAGCACTTATGTCTGAGTTTCATTTCTAATCATCTTGATGAGGACATTACAGTATTATCAAAGCTTCTTCTGAAAATTTTAGTTTTGCAATAGCAGGGAAACATAAAATGAGAATGTCTTTAGACAGAAAACATTTACAGAAACTGAAGGTACAATGAAATTTCTGATTTGCTCCTGTATTTTCAGTTTAGCTCTATTACTGCAGCCTGTTGCCAGTCGCCTCGGGAAGCCTGTGGCTGGTTGAATGTGCATTGGCTGACAGCTACATGAAGCACCTGAAAGTTTCTTTACATATGTAGCTTGATTTTTCAGAATTTGAAAAAAACAAGCTTGGTAATTAAAGTTGATATGAGTTTACTTTGTCGTGGACTAAACTTGACATTCACAGTGGGCCAGACCAAAGCGTTGTAGCAGTGGCTGGTAGTAAATACTGAAGGAAGAATCCGTGGAGGTGCCAAACTGGTTCCTTACCAGTCGGCCGTGGCTCAGGGGCTTCTTGATCCTTGACTGTAGAACTGAACAGATTCTGCTGGTATAAGCTTGCCTAATTACAGTTCTGGAGACTATGTGTACTTTCAGCATGCATACAAATTGTGAATGGTTCAAGTAAGAGCTCTATGAAGATGTATATGTCCATTTGGTTGCCTGAACCTATTCCTTAGAAACGACACTGTTGCCACCTTTTTGTGGCATTCTGAGGGGCAGTCAATTACCATCCCTGTTATTTGCTCTGTTTGCATTTTGACTTTTACAATCTTTATTGCATTTTAGTACAGAATAAAATTTTTTTTAGAAACTATGGAAGATAACAAAGAGAAGTGACGTCTAATTTCCAAATTCTAACCTAATGACCACTGAGTCACTCCCCCTGGAGTCAGCAGAAACTTGTCTTGCATACGAGAAGACTGCAGCTGGACTGTAGGTAACTACTGCACAAATGGAAACAGCTTGCTTTGAAAAAATTCTGCTGTGCATGTTGGATGTATGTGATAGATTTAAACAGCATCATAAATGTAAACTATACTTGGGAAAACTGTGCAGCTGGTAGAGTCCATAAAGGTACGTAAAAGAAATGTTTCCATAACATTTAATTTCAAGTTGACATTTATATAACAAAACCATGGTAAAGCTATGTTTAGCTGAAGTTGTTCGCATATTTTGCATCAGTATTACCAAAGGCTTTCTCCCCCATTTATATAGTTACCACTTTTCGGTAACCACATTTTTATTGCAGAGACAACAGCTACCGCAAAAGGAAAACTGAAAACCAGGGAATTTGTAATATTTGTATAAATAAACCATCAATTCTGGTATTACTAATCAACAGCTGGATGTGTTCACTTTTGACTGAAGCAACTGACCCATTTTGAATAACAGAGACACACAGCAGAGTTTGTCCCAAGCTCTTGAACATTGAACTGTGAAAATACCCTTGTTTATATGATTTTAGTTTGTCATACAGAAACACACTATTCTGAGTTATTCTCCTTAACAAGCACAAGGACATAGAAATGCATTTTTTCTGTCCCATTGGTTTATTAAGGAAAGAGACTTAACAGAACCAGATCCCCTCTTGACTGCCAGTGTGATACAGAGACGGTGTGTGAAAAGTTTTCCTTGATACATCACTCTTTTTAAGAGATGCAGAAACATGAGAAACACATTTGCAGGATGACATCCCATCCCTGTTAGACTGAGCAAGTGTTTTACTGTAAACACTAACAAGATTAAGATTTCCTGGAAGGAAATCAGATGTGGGGTTTCAGTTGTTGTTGTTTTAGGTTTGGATTTTTGTTTTCTTTTTGTTTTGTTGTTGGTTTTGGGTTTTTTGTTTTTGTTAACAAATCTGGTGTTTGAGAAACTTGTATTCACCACAGTAAGCTACAGAAAAGATAGGTCTCTACTACATTTAAAGGTGAAAAGATACAAGACCATAGTGTACATCAGCCTGCCATGGTCAGCTTTAAACGAGCTAGCTGGAGCTCTGACAAAGTGCAGTCAAAGAAGCACAAAGGTTAGCTCAGGCTGGTTGTCCCATTACTCACCCAGCTTTCCAGACAGGCTGTGTAATTCATACTTCTGCTCTAGCCTGACACAATGACACCACTCTCATTACCCAGGTTGACTGCACAGAAACTAGTTCATGTGTGTCCACAAAAGCTCATGCAGACTTTATCTGAGATTTTTAAGGTTTAAGAATGCAATTCATGATACAATATCCAAAATAAATTTCTCAAAGGATCTCTTACAGAAGAGTAGCAGGTTTATTTTCATCACCACATAAAGACACCCTTTGTAGACCTAAGAAAATTTAAGTTTTAAGAAAGTAGCAGAATGTCTAATAAATGGTATAAAAAGCATGAAAATGTCAATGACAGAGGAAATTCAGGAAAATCAGCTTATCATAATCATCAAATGTCAGTGCTTATACTGAATGTCAATCAGGTGACGTGACACCAGTGGACTACCAAAATGCAGAGAAGCCAGTTTTCAAAAAATCACAAAATATACTGAGTTGGAAGAGATACACAAGGGTCACCAAAGTCCAACCCTTAGGTCTGCACAGGACCATTCCCAAGAGTCACACCACATGCCTGAGAGTATTATCTGAACGTTTCTGGAACTCTGGTAGGCTTGTTCCTTGCAAATTTATTAATAGAAATGAATCCAAAAGAAATACAAGATAATACATCACAACCCTTGATATTCAATGAGTCTCAGTCTCAGGAAGATGCTGAGGATGGTGTTTCAGCCACCACTTCTGTGTCTCCCTCTTTCTGTTAACATCCCGTCTCCAATGCCTCGAATAATATCACAGGCAGTAATAAATTCAGCACTAATCAACTTTGTTTATGAAGGGAAACTAATTTCTTAGTAAAGCTTCCAGCTCTTCTGAGAAACTCCTAGTGTTTAGAATAATAAGTATTTTTGCACAAGGGGGCCAACAATGAAAGACAAACCTTGAAGTCAAAGGAACGTGAACATGGAAATGGTGAAGAATCAAGTCTGAAAACAAGAATCAGCTTTCTGGCCGAAAAAAATGCTAAGACCCTATGGGAATATTTGTGAAGGATGTTTAGCTGTAAAAGATGGAAAAATGTACTCAGTGAGATTTTTCATGAGTTCCTCAAATTTTGCGCCTTCAATATCTAGCCCAAATAATGTGAGCATAGTTTTTAATGTGCAATAAAAGTAGTGACACTTTACTGATGATGGTTAAAACCAACAGACTGCAATCCCTAAGACTGAAATGAACTGTGCAGCTTAAAGTATGTTCCTATAGTAAAAAATAATTATTAAAAATATTAAACCAAAGATAAGATCGTTTAAACAGTAATCTTTGGGAGGTAAACTGTAGTTCCATAAATGTGTCTGGAAAATATTTCACATACAGGAAGCATGGTTTTGGATGGAGTATCACAATTCCAAATGATTTTAGGACATCAAATCTATGTTTTCTCCAGTTCGTTTTCTATCCTGTAGGCTTCTTTACAAGTTATTAACAGTGTGGGTGAGAAACAATCAGGTTAACTTCCCAGACCCGAGTGTCACTCGGAGCTTCCTGTGAAGAGACACTTGATGCCACTGAGCAGGAGATGGAGTGCGGGGAATAGCACCATGTTCACAGAGCCTCTGTGTGGGCTTTGAAAAAAAAACCCTGCATTTTTCACTTTAAAAATCTTGACAAATAAAACCCTCAAAAGTCTTTAGGCCATGTTCTTGATAAGACAGCCTTGAAAACAAACTAAAAGAAACTAAATGTAGTATATTATGTTGGATAGTGTCAGGAATAAAGAATTGTATGGATTATTGACACAAAATATAACAGGGGCTTATTTAAGAATACATTAAACATAATTCAGGAAATTATTACTAAGCTGTTTCTTACATAATATTGCATAACAGCAACCCCCCAAACCAACACAGATTATCTTCAAGTATTGCAAGTGTTAATACAATGTTTTTACACATTGCACAAGCAAAGAGTAATTTTGACAGTAAGAGATAAAGGCATAAATTTCATCCCCAAAATAATAGCGAGATGAGAATGGAGAGCTCACAGAGAGAATATTGCAAAGATACTCAGCATGAACATAGTGAGACTCTTCAGTGGTAGACTTCCTGGGAGCATTGATGGGTGCTCATTATAGCTTTGCTTTAGGACACATAACTGTCTATTCCTGTCAGGAGAGTCAAGAAAGAAAATGTAAAGATTAGATGACAGTGGAACACTTGCAAGGGGTCCACAGCAAAGAGATCATCCAACAAGCAATAAACAATCAAGCATTACTGAATCAGAGAAATAGAAGAAATAGAGGGTCAAATCAAAGTTTTCTACTGTTTTGCTCTCTATTGCATAAGCATATTTCTTTCATTTTGCTCTGGGAAAATAAAGCTAAGACAAGTTTTCTGTTATAGAGTGGTGCTCTTCCATACGCAAAGGTCTGCACTGTTTGGACTGTATTTCTATGTACTGTTGACATATCTAGTTGACTCATAATGTTGAAATTACAAAGTCTCACAGGCTAAGTAACAGCTTTTACTGAACTTTGAAATAGAAGCAAAGTAGTTTTAAATGACTTGAGAGTTATAAAAAGAAAAAAGAAAAAACATAGAAAGAAAGATGAGAGAGATTATAGAACAATAGCTTGTTAAAATAACCTAGTCTAATTTTTATAGCTACTCAAGTGCTCAAAACATGGCCAAATTTCCATGATGCTACTGACTTAATGTCTTTGAAGACTTTCACCAACAGACTTCTCATATTTGAACAAAAAACCCAAAAGCGTATCTTTTCCATGAGTTACATACAAGTCTTAAGTTAACAGGATCCAGATAAAAAGGTAATAACAACTGACAAGATTAATAAACCACATGAGCAAACACACTGCATTGGCAGCAGGTTTCCATCAGCTTGAATCCTCAGGCTTGCCCTTCACTTTAAGCTCCATGTAGTTATATTAAACAGATGTCAGACACAATTTTACTTCACTATTGGAGCCAAGCATCCAAGCCATCCTTTGTGTTAAGACTTTTTTTTGGAAACATGGTACATATAATTGAACCCATTTTGTGGTCCATACTTGTTATCTTAGAGACAGGTCAACAGAATAGGCACTTGCCAAAAATATTCTCTCCTACCCATCCAGATGACAGCATGAGACTTTTAAAACAAAGGTCTGGGGGGTAATGTAAGAAAATGCCTCAAAAAAAGGTATCTAGAAAACCTGAAGAATGTGATGAGATCAGAATTCAACTACTATAAAACATTACCTCTGCTTGCCTCAGAAAAAAACCCAAAAGAATACAACTTTAAAAGATGAGAAAAAAAATGTAGTATCTGGCAATTACTAACCTTGAAAAATTATGCCCAGTGCACTACTGTCTTTTGCAGGCAGTGTAGCAAAAACCTATTCATCAGTGCAGATAGTCACTCTAACAAATACGACCTCCAATGAAAGCACTTCTTCCAACATCCACAAATGAGTGTGTTCTGCTGACACAGCATCTCTCAGTTGCCCATCCAACTTCCCAGGAAAATTTCAAATAACATGATAATCTGCAAATTTATAAGCAAATAGTCTTCTTCACTATAAGCTAGCTTTTGTGGAGCAAAATAAAGTTTCCAGACTTATATTTAGAAGTCTCTTTACTTCTCCACTGAAATGAGAGAAACAAGCACGTCAGGGTTGTCAACAGGAAAGGTGTACTTTGTGGCTTCAAGAAGACTTCTTCATAGATTAATGTCCAATTTTCATATTTTCAAAAATACTCTGAATGGTGTGATGTAGTCAGCATCCAATTCCATTTACTGTCTAACATTTTATACACATACAACATATGTAGCAATTTTGAAGACAAAGTATTAATTCCTTGCTTGGCATTCAAAACAGTCACTACATTTCCTTCCCCTTCCCTGCAAAGGACCCCACCTAAAATTGGATAGGTAGATGGACTTCTAGTCTCTATGTATAAAATCTGATATAGCAATCCTTTAAATCATGGCCTGCTTAATATCAACTATTATCCTACTCTCTTATTTAAAAGAGAGCAGCTGCTTTGCTCCTCTGCAAGGCCAGAAGTGGCCCAGGTAGTAGCTCCTGGCTATGCAATAGTCACTAGCAGAGTATGTGATCTAGTTGGGTTCAACTCAACATCATTCATTCATCTGTTCTAGCACACATTGATACTTCCTCTACACATTCCAAAAGCCATAGTCCTCTAGGAAAGAAATTCACTTTGAGTCTTACTAGACAAGTTAAGATTATCCCTCAATGTAGCTACATGACAATTGAAAACTATTTCCACATTCTCCATAATTCCAAATCTACAGCAAATGAGAATTCTTTGCATCCTTATTCAGCACAACCAAGTTGAAAGTTTTCTCCAGAAGAAAGGGAGGACTCCTTGGTGAGTTGCAGAGCTATTTCCTTGGTGCCAGGCTAATAAAAACCTTTGGATTGGCAACTTCTCCTGACCAGCTTATTTAGCAATTTGACATACTAGAAATTCCTGGTATCTCAAATGCAGTTATTATATTACTGCTACAAACCATAATTTGATGAATCCTCCATATATATTTACTTTGTAAAATAAAAAGTATAACACTTGAGTCAAGGAATATGTGTTTAAGAGAAGGCTGGATGAGGCAATTAGTGCCCTGGTTTAGACAAGGGGTTGATGTTGGGTTACAGGTTGGACTCGATGATCCTCAGGGTCTCTTCCAACCTTGCTAATACTGTGAATATACTTTTTCCGAGAGAAAAAACCCCACTCTGATCAATAGGTATCTTGTTCCACGTGTGCAAAAATGTAGGAACCATCAAATATTCAGATAACCCTCACTATTAGCAGATGTTTTGCTCTTTATTGCCACCAATTATACTATAGTGCAATTCAATTATTTTAAAGGCGTACTTTAACTGTCTTTTACTTTTCATGCTTGAAACATGAGGTGGAGGGTTCACCTTTACGCAACTCTAACACAGACATCTGCAGCTTGGTTAGCTGCCTATGGTTCCTGAACAGGCATGAGTATGGATGAGTATTCATTAGGATGAAGTATGTTTAATAAGTTTTCAATTTTAAGTTAGGAATTAGGAAAGTAATTGTTTTGCGTAAAAGCAATGACATGTCCCAGCCAAAGTCTATCTGTCCTTTGTGTCTGCAAGCTCCCAGTGTAGGACAGCAGTAAAGACAAGCGTATGAGAATCAGGGGAGCATACAGAATATTTCCGTAGAATCCAGTGCAGGACAGAGGCTTTCAGTACAAGGCATAGTATTTTTGTATTTAATATCTGTTGACATGTTTATCTTTGATAAATTTGCTTATTTTTTCTCCCTCTTCTTTTAAATGCTGTGCCAATGTAAAAGCATTATAGAAAAAGGTTTTTCTATTGACTCCAAAGACTCTAAATCACTTATATGCAGACATCTGTATCGCAAGTTACGTGTCTGACTACTGCTATTATTATTAAGCATGGTCTCTCAAATCTCTTATAGACTTAAAATATTCTTTCTGGCCATTTTCTTATATCAACAGATTTTCTGGCAGGAGGATAAATCGAAACTCAATGAAATATATGTAGGGGCAGAATTTTTCTTATGTATTCAGATTTCAGCTTAGGGCTCATCTGTGTAATGTCAGAAACACATGTCAAATGCATAATTAAAAAATAAACTGTCAAGATCCTGAACTACATATCCAAGATCAGCACATAGAGGCATGATCCAGACACCATGCTTAAATGGCAATAAATGCACAGTAAATAAATCAATAGTGCCTCAATTACTATAAACATTTCCCAGTTTGCTGGACATGGAAGAGGCCAGAGTTCATTATTGTGGTGGACAACCCACAAACTAGTGCCATGTTGATGGACTGAATATCCCAGGGTTTCACAAATGGTGCTAGATTGCTTATTATAGATAATTTCAAACCTTGAAATACACTTGGCTAGCAGAGTATCTATGATAAAGTCTACATGATGAGCTTAGGCACCTAATGTTGGGTGTAATTTTGTTGCTAGTGTCAAACTTTAAAGTATGTTCAGCCTCCAGCTACTGCACCAGAAGGTTGTAAGCCTCCTAGAGATCATGAGTCAGTTATCAATGCTGCATAGATATTCAAGACACTCTAGAACATCTCAAATGTCACTAGATACCCTTATTTTTGGTAACAGAACAAAGTACTTAGCGTGTCTCCAGACAAGTACACGCACGTTAATAATGCATTTTAAATTTGACCTGAATCCCGTTCCTGTGATAATGTCAGGCATTTAAGCTGTCCCTCTGAAATGTACACTGGCTGAAGTACATACAATATTGGAAGAGAAAAATGCATGCCCAAAGTTGCTTCTGATGAATTATAGAGATTTTTACTGCAAAATCAAGTTGCGCTGTGATAAGTCTTTTCTCATAAGGTGATACAGGGTAGTATGCTATTAAAAGTTAAATCAGGATTTTCAGACAACTGAGAAAAACACTATGAAACCTAATTTCCTGTGATAAAGTCACCTCTAGGCCCAATATTTGTATCACTTTTGTGAATGTAGCAATAGAACTCAATCTACTAAGGGAGAAAAATCAGAATTAGAGCCTGGGAATTAGGGAAAAACCAATCATAAAAAAACCCATAATTCTTAGAATTATCACAGAAATGTCTCTCTCCTCTTTCCTTGCAGAAAAAAAACCTGGCAATGCCAAAGAAACAAGACATAAATACAGTACGTCCCCGCTGCATTGCGACCTCTCCATTGCGATCCCGCCCATTTGTGAGGAAAATTCCTCGCAATTTTGATTCAGCCGCTTACGAGGTTCCTGGGCCGACGCCTGCGCAGTGCTGCTGCTCTGCTGAGGGGCGGTGCCACGGTGCCTGTGGGGCGGGACTCACCCCGCCCTGCAGGAAGGGGGCTTGCAATGGCAGTACCGTGCCCCTGTCCCTGACCCAGGAAAATGCCCGACGAAAGTGAGGCAAGCGAGGTCAGCCAAGCACTGTGTGCTGGGACAGGGTAGCTGTCACTGTGCCAGGAGGAGGATTCTGTTCCCCTGCCCTCGGGTACTGTACAGGCAGCGCTGCCTCTTCTGGGATCGGTGGATGTTAAAGGGAAAGAAACTCTGATACCAACCCCACCCCTCCCCCCCCCAGGCCCGCGATAAGTGGCACGAGGTGTCGCAGTGTTGCAAAGTAGTTAAGGTTTCCCAGGCTCCACGAATGCCAAGCAGAGCCTGGGGACACCCCTTCCCCGCCATGGAGGAATGGCGAGCATGCGTGGTGGCAGCAGCCAGGTTTCTGAGCCCACTCTGACTCGGGAGACCCTCACCCCCCAAGAATCTGTGGATTTCTCCAGGCTGCTGCAACCGCGCTCCCACAGCCCAAATTCCACGTCGCTGCTCCCCCCACCCCAATCCCGGTGCTCATGAGTGTGGCGTCCCAGCCCCGCGGCAGCCCTGCGCCGGCAGCCCTGTGCCAGCAGGCCCAGAAGGTCGGCGCAGGGCCAGGACATCATGCTGGGATGCCGCGGGCATGAGCACCAGGGTCAGGGGAGCAGCGGTGCGGGGTTTGGGCTGTGGGAGCATGGTTGCAGCAGCCCAAAGAAGACCACATATTCTCGGAGGGGGTGTCTCCTGATTCAGAGGGGACTCAGGAGAGCTTCCCTGTGCTGACAGTCGGAGGGGAGAAGCATAAAAGTGTCAGCAGCACTCCAGAGCACCGGGGGGTGGAGCAATGGGCGTGGCCTGCATGCATATTAATGACCTGCGCGTCTTGGTGAATTTGAGGTTCTGCGGGGCCCTTGGCATATTAAGTTCCTTGCAAATGATGGGGTATAACTGTATATATCTAAAAATCCTTATATACGGTAAACCCCCAGTTATTTGAAGTTCATCTCTTTGCGGTTTCAATCTGTCACTGTTCATTTTTCAGTGAAAAGTGGGGTCTGCACATGCACAGATAACGCCGCATAGAAAGACACCTCGTCAATATGTAAATAAGGTCATGGATATGTAAATAAGCCCTATCCATCGCCTTGGCCCCCTCAGCTCCAGAGCGCCATCCATTTGGCCAATACAGGGAGCAGGGAAACTGCCTCCACTCCCCTGGAGCCTAGATCCCTGCGGCCATGGCTGGTGCTGCCAGTTCATTTGCCCTGTAAAAGGGCGAGAGGACTGCTGGCACCACCCCCAGAACTGGGATTCCCCAGGTGGGGATGGCGTGTCGCAGTGAGCTGGGTGTCCTGGGTGGGTGGCTAGAGAACAGCCCATTGTCTATTGCCATGGCTATGCTAGTGAGCTGGTGCTGTGTCCGCTTGCAGCACCAGCACTGGTGCCCGCTTGGTAACCCTACCTAACCTGGCTTTGAGTGCACCAGGCCATGGCCCTGCTCCCGCTGGGCAATGCTAGCGAGCTGGTGCTGTGTTGGGTTTCTCAGACCGCCAAACCTAGCTGCACCAGGTTTGTTGGAGCGGTGTGGCACTTCTACCATGTTTGAACACATTTGCGTTGAGTTTTAAGACACACACACCAAGAATCAGCAACCTCAGTAAGCCGCAGCATAGACTTTGTCAGGAGACGGCACCGGCTCCCATGGGACTTCTGAGCTCGGAAAAGCAGTGCTGGGGCAAAAGCCAGGGTTCTGCGGCCAAGAAGGGGCAAAAGGCATTCCTTTCAGTTTCCTGAGGCAGAGCAGGCCACAGGGCAGACCTGGGAATGCTCTCCAGAGCTCCGGAGCTGGGGGGAACAGGGTGAAGGGCGGGGCTTAATGGCATATTCCCGAGTTCACTATCTTAATGATTCATGGGTTTTGTGGAAGGTACGTGGACCCAAACACCCACAAAACTCAAGCGATCACTGTATTAGCTTTTGAACAGATTTCAAGAAATTCAGAAGCTAAGCCCTCAAGCATAATGCAAAAAGTAGTGTATGGCAAAGCTATTTCACTAGACTGCCTGCAGCAGCGAATGTTGGGAACTTGTGTTAGAAACAGTGTGAGCACTGATTTCACCTGCATGCAGCTTTCAGTGACATTTAAATTAATACAGTTACTTTTAAATTAATACAGTTACTTTTATAAGCTTTCATTTGAGCTACTATGCTATTGTAAGCTGCACACTTGAGTTTTTCAGTTAAAAAAGGAGAAAGAGAAGAAATGTTTCATCTTTCAAGTAATTTGATTATGAATTTACCATAGGATGTGTTTGAAATGAGCTCTTTAGATCTTCTTTTGTTAAACCCTCTCTGAAACTGTGTGCAATGTGAAGAACTTTTGCCTGTCCCATCAGTTCAAGATGAATTTGTGCCGTTGGATGACATTCTTCCACTGATGGTAACAGGCTCCTGTGTAAACAGTCAGAGAAGTTCCTTGTGTTGTGTGAGGTTCACTGTGACAGAACCACAGGGTCAGGTGCAGCACAGCTCCATGGAGGAGAGCAAACACGTTTTGGAAAGCGCTACTCATCTCTCACCATCGCCACAGCAGAAAAATGCATTCTTCGTTTCTGACTTTGTAAAAATATTGGACAATGCTTCACACTGCTAGAAACATTGAGAGTAACTGGTTGAAACTATACTATGTGTTCCACAATGGTCAGATTTGCCTTTGAATGCACCCAAGGAAAGATTAATGTGCTAACGTCTGAAATAAACAAAGTCAAGATTACTTAATGCATGTGCATGAAAAGATGTGGAATCACTCACTCCATAGCTCATTTGAAAATGATAATGCAATAGCTACCAAAATGTTTTTCTATGATTGAAATATCACTTTCATTATCAATACAGAGCCTTGATTTTAACAAAGAAATATAAGACTGTTTAAAAACAAACTTTTTAGGAAGAAATGAATACTCATTTGTTCTTTTGGAGCATTCCTGTGCTGATGCAACTGATACATTTAGAAACAAAACAAAGCTTTTTTCTGAGTTGTTTTTTTTTTACCCTAAACCTGAGGTTTTGACTTCTCCTCTAATGTTCATTATCCCAAAACAATTTCAAAACATTAATATATGCATTGTAACACCAAAGCACACATGAGGTAAGTCAGTTGTGCATGAAGCAAGATCTACCATGTCTAATATTAACAGCAGCTTTGCACCGCTGGCTTTTACGTTGCCTGGGGGTTTTTATTACAGAAGTTAACTGCATTATATCACTGACATCTAATTCCCTCTGAAACGTCATTGTTTTCTCTTTCTCCTTTATGTATTTTAATATTTTGTTAATTTTCACAAGTATGTAAATATAGTTAACAAAGCCTTGTTAAAATGAGTAACTTAAAAATTACTGTCCTTGATATATTGCACTCAGTTAACGACACAGAAGTTTCCAGAATGTTTGATTATTACAAAATTTTTCCTTCATGTGCCATAAAACTTTTCCTGCTGTACCTGACTAAAAAGGTTTCATCTCTCTTAACAGCAGCTAGCGATTGCAATGTTACTTCATGTAAATATTATGAGATCATTATGAGATCAAATTTTCTGGACCACTCAATTTCACAGATAACTTAACAGGTACTTCCTCTGAAACATGAAGGCCAAAAATAAACAGACTAGAAAAAAACCTCCTGTGACTGCAATACTACTTTTGAGGTCGGGAAGGCAAACAGTAACCCAAAAGAGCAGGAGCAACGGGAGAGCCAGAGGAGTAAGGAAAGTAGGTCTCCATCCCTGCAGCACTCTCCTCTTGTGCTGTAGATTTCTGAGCATGACTATATTTGCCTTGATAATCTTACAGTGAAAAGCCAGATGAAACCACCTGCTTCTGAATGTGGGGAAGGATAAGTTATGACACAATATTTCCTATCAGGAATTCATACATGTCTAGATACTGGGATATGCTTTCAAAATTTTGGAGTTTTCGCTTCCAACAAATCTGGCTTCTTGTATGCAGGCAGAATAAGTGCACAGCTTATAAAAATGTGTGTAGATTANTTCGCTTGGGAGTTGGACTAGATGATCCTTTGGGTCCCTTCCAACTCTGAATAACCTGTGAAATCTCTGAATACCATGAAGTTCATCAGGACTTCAAACATGAGCTTAATGTCCATTCAGTTCTGTGCTTTGTTCCTTCATTAGTTTTTTCATCAGAACTGTGTTTTTTGGTATGCTCTTTTCTAAACAGAATGCTAGTATTGAATTCAGTTCTTAAAAAAAATCAAACCAAAACCAGCATCCAAAAACATGAAAAATTAGACAGGCTGAGCTCTTAAAATCCTACATTGCATAAAAAATGTTTAGAAGAAGGCAAGCAGATTAGGATGAGAAAAGCTCAAGCATCTTTAAGTGCAAATATAATCAAAATGATTTTGCAAAAGCAGGAGGTGAATAGGAACAGATTTCCTAGAAAGTTTCATAAACTCATTTGTCACAGCAAAAGTACACGACAATCTCAGCAGGAATCCAGCCAGAGATTTCTGACACATTACAACAGTTCAAAAGCTTGCTTTACCAGATACTCAGCATTTCTCCAGTATAATTAGAAGAAGTTCATGGCATACTGAAACAGCTATAAAGTTCTCACTTGCACAGCATGAATCCCAGGGGTCAGGAGCTTTTGGATTTCTTTTTTTTTGGTTTAGATTCCTTTAGTCAGTGTGGTGCAATTTTTAAAATGTCTAAACACCTTGAAAAAACCCCATTTATTCATTAGCTCAAATATTTTCTCTGAAATTAGAAAGACACTCCTGGCAACCAGTTTATGTAAGGAAGCAAGTTTATCTGACAGCAGCACCCACATCCATCTTCATCACACTGTATGTAAGCACATATAAAATCAGTAGCAGAGCTGAGATCCACTCAGAAAGTGTCCCAACAAACTCATCACAGTATCACAAAATATAAATGTGTTATTTGTATCAGCTGATCATTAAGCAGATTTCAACATGATCATTTTAAATTGGTCAGCCAATGGTATTCTTTAACACAGTTTGGACCTTTGTATGCTGATAAATTTCTCCATATAATAAAATAAGCCAATATTTATAAGTGAGATTTCTGTTCCAGCAAAGAAGGAGAAGTCTATTCTCATATGAGTCAAGAGAAAATAGAATCTAACCATTTGGAGAAGCTAGGAAGGAATTCTGAAGTAACTAAAAAAACTTCTTTGGAGATTAAAGAGCTAGTGCATACATAAACAGGTACAAGGCAAGTGTTGTAGATTTGGTTGCCTATGTATCTTCTTTCTTTTTCACCAAATTCTTCATAGCTTATGATACATATATCATCCATGTCTATGTCTATGCCTAAAGAAAGTAGTTCAGCTCTTTCTTACTTTCTCATTTTAAATTAAGTACCTTTCTCTTAATTTTCTTAATTGCTAGAATCCAATGTCCTGAAAATGGTAAGTCATAATCAAATAAGTGCTGAGGATGAAGCTTTGTTTCCTTCAGAACTTGGTGACAGAATTAAAAAAACAAA
Source organism: Pitta sordida (assembly GCA_013390025.1). Classification (NCBI taxonomy): domain Eukaryota; kingdom Metazoa; phylum Chordata; class Aves; order Passeriformes; family Pittidae; genus Pitta; species Pitta sordida. Next base: position 75,333 of record WEKX01004454.1, on the reverse strand, counting down.
CAAACCTAAAGACACAAAGAAGTAAGGGACTGAGAATAGACAACAAGGACTGTAGAGTGCATGCTAATTTTAAGACAAAAGTTTCAAGGAAGTTTTCTACAAGGTGTTGAGCTCAACCGTAAGTATTTACCTTAATAGCGTGTATCAGGAAAACAAGGATGGATTTAAGGGCTCCTCTAAATGAAAATTGAAATAATCAGCACTTTATCTCTTTCTTGAAAGCATTAAGATTTCTGCATGAAGTACCACAGTATTTCCAGGAAGTGCCCAGTGCAGAACCAAAGTGCTACTATGAGAATGGCACATGAAAATGGCCAAAACCCAAACATGGAGCAGAGACGTAAAATTATCCATTATTGTATTTCAGATACTCTCAGTTATATTGCAACAGAAATGATACTGGTAGTTAGACCATGAGAGTAAAAAAAAATGCCATAAAACCATACCTGGAGAGACAGGCAAAAGCTGTTGAATAAACTGAAGATATTTGATGATGATGATTATGAACACCTTTTAAATAACTTAAGTCTGAAGTACATGGAACTTGAATACACTTCAAACTCTAAATATTCTCAGGGGAAAACAATAAACTTTCTTTGCAATGTTAAGGATGGCCTGCCTGTTTAAAGCTCATGCATTTCATAATCTACTGAGAAATGCAAAGTCTTTCTTCTTGAGGTATTTCTCTGTAGGTGTACTTTGTATGCATGAAGAGGAGGACACAAGTGCATGAAGTCACAGGCATTTGTTTCTAGGCGTGCATAGAAGTGTACATAGAAGAGTTCGGTTCTGTGCACTTTGCTCCATTACAGATTCATCAATGTTCCTGCTGCCAAGCTGACCTTTCTCATCTCCCACCAAGACCCACGGTTATTTGCTTTTAACACCCTCTCACTGCCAGTATCTTTATTGCCAACTTCAGGAACAAAATAGTCAGATCACTCATAGAAGGTTCTTGAAATAAACACTTTGCTAATAATTCTTTAGTTAAACTGCTCCAAAAATTTACTGCTGCAAAACATAGTATAAACGTTCACCAGTGTGTATGTGCATGCTTCCTCTTTTTTACGCTTTGTATTTGGAATAGGCATGAAGCCATACTGGCAGACCACACACAACAACAAGGGAAACAAATGTCAATCCCAACAAATAGACCAGATGTTCCTGACACTCACTCTCATTCAAAGGCTGATGCAGGAGAATGAAGCAGGTCTTTTACCATAACAAATAACATACATGTCTCAAAGAGGGACATTTAATTTGCCGTGTACCCATTCTCTGATATCTCTAGCCATAGAACAGCCTGATTAATGATCTGTTTTATAGATGAGCATTCCTATCTATCTTATCCTTCCACACATAATGGATGCACTATTTACTATAATGCAGAGACAGGTTGAAACTCATTGCAGGCATACTGTGGTATCAGTGAATGTTAAGTGGCAATCCAGCAGCTGAATATAGTGGAAGCATTTTGCAGAAGTTTTAATCCCGTAAGATCTCTCCTTTTGCCTCAGAAATTGGCTCCCCTACTCTCCAGACTTACTTATGCTGTAGAAGTTGATAAAGGCTTCCATTAGTTCCAGGCTTTTATAAGAACTTAAGGATTCAACCTTCAGATGTATAGATTCATAGCCCTGGAGACTAATAAATGGGTGTTACAATACATGAGAGGTCCTCTGAGAGCTTTCAGCACAGTTAAGAGTTAGCCTGGAGAAAGTTAAGGAGAAAGGAAATCAGCTTCTGTAGAGAGAAGACAGAAGCTCTTAAGAAAAGACCAGTTTTCTGGGATATAATTCTTTTAACCAATACTAGCAGAAGTGGTTCACATGAACTCTTCAGCCCCAGGCCACCATTTTGGAGGTACAGTCAGCCCTCAAACATTGCAGTACCGCAGTTCTTGTCACCCCCTCTGCAGAGCCCTCTGTCCGTGTTGATAGGCAGCTCATTAATACGCAAATTTGCCCTGGTCACCCCATCCCATCAGCTCTGGAGCAGCTGTGGGGCACTCCTGGAAGATCTTCGTGCAAATGTGAGAGGTCGGGGGAGTGAAGGGGGTTTCCTCTGTCCCGTCTCTGCCTGAGGAGTCCCCAGGAATCGTGACGAAGGGGTCCATAAGTCCATGGCACCCCTGCAGCGAGTCTTGGGCTTTGGCTGCTGCTGCTGTGGGAGCTTCAGCGGGTGGAGTGGGCACCACGGGGCTATATGTACTTCTGAGCCCTTCCTGCCGTGTTCCCTCCTGCGGGACATGCCTGGCATGGCACAGCGCTGGCTGGAGCTGGCCGTGCATAGCTCTGCTGACACGTAAACATGTGAGTGTGGCAACTCCACTGGCTGCCTTGTCACCATGGTAACACTGTCGATGGTGCTCTGGCAGAGCAGTGTCCTGGTGCTGAGGAGAGGTGCTGAGGGCATGCTGCATTCTCCAGGAATGTTGCAGGCTCCAGGACGCACCCTGTAGGGGCCAGACTAGCAGAGTTTAAACCCATGTTTCACTCCAGCTCTAAAAACTTATGTATTTTGGTAGAGTCAAGCCTAAAGTGAACAAACTTTTTCCAGAAATTGAGCTTAAAAACTACATGAACTTCAAACTCCTGCTTTCAAAAAAAACAAGCAAACAGACAAAACAAAACCTCTGCTAATGTGTACTGTAAAAACAAAAGCTTTGTGGAAAAGGTGACAAAATATATAGTTAAGCTAAAATGCATCTGGCTTTTACAGTTGGCTTGCAGCTAGCTTCCATGGTATGGGACACAAACTGGGGACAGCAGCAGGGTGGGCGTGTGCCAGCACCTCTCCACTCCTTTCCGCACGGAATGGGGGAGGGTGGCAGCAAAAGAGTGGGAGGGAACACGGCAGGGATTTCCAGTTTTAAAAATTTTTTTATAATCAGTCCTGGCTACATCTGAATATGGAGATGACCGAGGAGGACCCCACCCTGTAGGGTAGGCAGTGTTGACCAAGAGGTAGTGCTCCTCCATCTATCATGTACGTCTATCATGTAAGTTTTCTGCACCCCTTGGCCAATTTGAGTCTGTAAAAGACACACGTGTTATTTCACGGAATCACAGAATATTCTGAGTTGGAAGGGACCCACAAGGATCATCGAGTCCAACTCTGTGTTGCAGCTTAACAGCCCATTTTGTAACCATGGCTTTTCTGCAAAGCATTGTTACTTCTTGCAGGAGGTTTGTTTTGATGTTTTTTTAGCAAGCAGGAATTTGAAGTTGGTTTTTTTAGCTCGATGCCACACTGCCAGGCTCGGCAGACACACTGGGGTGGGGTGTAGAGCCCCGGGACTGTGCACATCTGAGACCCCTACGAGCACGTGTTTAAACGTAGCTTGCACCGCTCGGGAGGACGAGGGCAAGCAGCTGGCTGTGCCTGGCCAGCACATCACCATGAGAACAGCTCTGGCACAGTCAGTGGCCAAGCAGGTACTCTGAGCATCCCACATTATGAGCCTAATGCCAGCAGGAAATTCAACCTAACTTTCCAGCAGGAAACCAGCACTGTGCTTGCAAATGTTCACCTCACCTCGTTTCGCTTATGAGTGGGGAGGGATGAGCTGCAAGTTACCTGTGCAGCCCCTGGCACCCACCCATCACCATGGAAACAATGAAAAGTCTGGGTTACCCCCAGGACACCAGCCCAGCCGTCCCACTGCTGGGACTAGGGGGCACAAACCCCATGCTGCGGCCAGCGGGAGGCCTCGCTATGGAAAGAAACACTTGCGATATCCATCTCTTGCCCCACCGCTGCCCTAGCCCCTGGGACAGGTGATGCTAGAACGGGCCAGTACAAACAACATATAGAAGATCATGCAGCACTGGCAGCTGATTTGGCTCTTAGCAGTGCCAGACTATCAGTGTTGGCTCAAATCTAGGATTGTAAGACCTGTTGCAGGTCCTACTCAACCATTATTCTGCTCCAGCAGCATCCCTGACCCAGTGCTTCTCCAGATACTGATTTGTGTTTACATTTTTGTTTAAATTCACTAGGGGTGGGCAGTGGGGACAAGTTCTCATCCCGGTGGCTGGGTCTGGGGTGGGGCGGAAACCCCTCCTGATGGGAGAGGGGCAGTGTCCTGCTGGACCCGCTCATTCTCAGGCAGCGCTGAGTGCAGTCGCTGCTGCTGTGGGTGCAGGTGGTGGGGCAGAACCCCCTCCCGATGGGAGAGGGGCAATGTCCTACTGGCCCCATTGTCTCTTGTGCTGCATCGCCGGCACGGCATGGCCAGGAGCAGCCACGCATGTGTGCTCCAAGCAGCGAGTCAGGGCTGGCGTGGGTGGGTGCAGCTGTGCCCAGGCGCACTGAGCAGTGAGTCTGGGCCGTGGTGGGCTGGCAGAGCGGTGCGCCAGCAGTCTGTGCAGTGGCTTGGGGGGGTGGGGGAAATTTGCATATCCATGACTACCTACTTTGACTATTCATGAGTGTCAGGTTGCACATGTGCAGTTGCACATGGTCTGCAAAACAGACCCTCCCAATCACAGAAAAATCATGCTGTGAAGAAGTGAAGACATGATACAGGAAGTGTGAAGTGGAGAGGGTTTACTGTATTACGTAATTGATTTCCTTGATGGTTGCATTAACTTTTTGCTAACACAATCTTACTAATAATCAAAATGTTCTATAAACTTCAGCTTACTATTTTCTATAATTTATCCTATAAATTTATAGCTTACTGCAGTCAAGAGTGGGAGATACAGGCTGTTTTGTGCCCAAATCAAGGGAAGATGATTAAGCTAATACATGCTGAGGTAATAATTTTAAATATAGGCGCCACAAATAAAAATGGCAGAGATGTAATATAATCTCCATGTTTGAGCAGCTAAAAAATCTTAAAAAAGAAAACATATGGAGCTTAACATCTCTTGAAAAAAATATGGGAGTCTTTCTTTCCGTTATATTTGATTTGACCAAAGACTGAAGAATACAACAGATTATGGTTTGCTCATGCATTGCATCTACAAGGAAACCCCCAGGACAAAATCTGCATTAGTAGAAATAGGTATTGCAGGGAAGGGCTGTGTTGGAAATGTAGTAGTTTTGTTGTGTTTTTACTGGCTTTAGTCAGTACTCAACAAACATGAGTCATTTACTAACACTTTCAGTTTGCAAATGTCTATATATATGAACATATAAAGTTTTAATTACTGGATTATATTAAAGTCTTTGAAGGAGAGGAAACAACAATGCAAAAAAAAAAGTTAAGTGATATACCTTAATGGTATACACTGAGAAAGACTATACCAACAAGCGACTTCAAATGTCATTCATTTGATTCTGCATTGCTAGATTACCTTGTGTATTTCACTCTTTTCCTTGCAGCAAGGGATACAGTGCCAGGCCACTGGCAGGAGAAATGTAAAGGAGTTTGGCTGAAAGAAGTACGCAAAACTGGATCATGGGTTTGACAGTCACTTGGGTAAGGCAAATGTAACCTTATAACTCTGCGGAAAAATAAATAAACTTGATAAGTTGGGCTTAGAAAGCAAGGGATGTGAACAATGCATAACAAGAGAATAAGCCCTGGGAACATGAACCATTGTAAATACCTAAATTTGATTTATGCAAAGCTTTTGCAAACAGTCAATCCTGTCTGCTTCAGACACAGAAAGTATGAGCACACATTGTGTGACAGTAAGTGCACATACTATCCACATACTGGATACACTCTGTCAGCACACCCTTGCAATGCATCCCTCCAAATGGGCATGCTCCGCCGAGCAGCAGTCCAGACTACAAGGTCACAGAGGTTAAGGAAGGTGCTGTCATCACTAAACCTCAAAGGAATATCAGGACATGGTTATTAGCCTTTTGTAAGGAAAGGCAGGTATCACACTGGATTTTAGTGCTGCAAAAAAAGGAAAGGAAGAGGCAATTAGCCTTCACTCATAAAAGTCCTGACAAAGTCTGCCTGACGTTGCCTCCTAAAAGGTCTGTTACTTTTTCTAGGGTTCTTTTTAAGAGGATCTATTTATTAGTGACNAGCAATGGGCGTGGCCTGCATGCACAGTACGTATATTTTCCCTTTTTTTGCCATCTCTTTTTGAAGTGAAAACACAATGATTATGTGCACATGCATCTGCAAGTTATTGTCCTTACGATTACTACAACTGTTATTTATTATTGCTATCAATGCTACTTATTATTACTCCTATTGCTACTACTTGTAACCTAATTAAGCTTTGTTTTCCCTGACACTGCTTTCCTTGAAGTTTATCATTCTAATTTTCTCTCTGTGAAGAGGAAAAATGGGTGCAGTACTGACAGTGGTTAATGTATCTAGCAGTGCTGTTTTACACTCATCGTGTTTCCTGTGATACCAGTCCACAGTTTCTGCCATTTTTCAGCCTGAAATATGTGCTGCCTGCTAGATCTCACCACATAAGCCACAACTGTCAACTTTTCTCAGCTCTGTCATTGAAAGCAATGCAATCCTGGCATAAGATCACAAACTGCACTTAAGCAAAATACATTCTTTGTACTTTCATTTTCCATGGTTCTGGCCAAGAAAAGGGTTTTGTGAACCCCTCTTCCCTTCTCTGATTTAATTTTAGTGCTCTATTTTCCCTTGTTTCTGTAGCAGTACAACTTTAAATTCTATTTTCTTAATGCTTTGCTCAACCTCATTCTGGATCATATCTTTCTTCAGTCTTATGATTGTTGTGCCCCTATCAGTTTCCCTACAATAATAATTTTCTGCACCAATTGTACGTACTCACCGTCTATAATGTTTGTACATACTCCTTCTCGTAGTTACAGTGATTTCCCATTATGCATTATCCAGAAGCTTTTAGTAACCTTTATATTTTTCTCTAATAACTTTACATAAACTCTCCTGCATATCCAGCTTTTAATTTGACTTAAAATTGAGAAAAATGGTAGTTTGCGTCTGTTTTCTTAAATCATAGATATCCTGTTTCCAGTACAATTCCAAGACACAAGGTTAAAGATAGAAAAACTACAGGAAGTGCTGGAGATTTGCTTCTAAGAGCACAACACCACAATTTTAATTAAGGGTGGATTATTTATTTCAACTTGTAAAATAAGCCTCAGTGTTATAAAAACTGAGTTAGATTATACTAGCTATGATGGTAACAGCATTTTCTGATTAAAAGACAGGAAGAACTCAAATTCTGCCTTCAGTGTAAAATCAAGGTAACCTCACCATCTTTCTGCTTAGTATATATAATTTGGCTTTCACATTTTCATTAGTCAACTTATTCTTGCTACTGAGCAAAATGCTCATATCAGTGTCCAAAGTGATGATGAGATTCTGCCAATGGTAATGCTATGGTGGAATAATAGTATGAAAAAGAAGATCCAGGATCAATTGTCCATCAGCTTTAGAACCACTGTAAAAGTTGAAGTAAAATGCTGAGAACTGCTACAATCCTTTAAATAGCTTAAGCCAAAAACTTTTAAGAATAGATATCCAAAAATAGCATTGTAGTAAATTTTACATAAAGTTATAACAGATTTGCTATTCATTCTTAAGTACGACATGTGCTATAATAATTGTCCTCTAACTCCTGAAAAGGAATAGGGAAAAGACTAAGCTACCAGCCACCAAAAGTGCAAACAGTATTTTTAAAAAAATTTTTAAAATTATAGGAGAAGGAATGAAAGCAGCACTGGAAAGCAGGTATGCATAACTGAGTTATACTTTAACAGTTTCTGTTACAAGCAATTTAGACAAGGTTAATTTCTGGGTATGCTGCATATAATGAACACTTAAAGCATTAAGCACCATCTGTAGCATGTGGTGGAAACCACAAGCAGAATGGCAGGCAGTATCTGGGAAAAGGATCAGGTTCCTTTAGGGGAGTCTTCAGCAAACTCTTAAACACTAATGTCAGGCACCGCTCTAAGGCTTCATTCCCTTTAGAGAATCTTATAATGCATTATTAGCACCTCTCAGCCACTAAAAGAAACAAGTAAACCTACTATTCCATCTACGTATTAACAGATTTAAAAAATGAACCACAGGATGATTTTTACAGTTCTTAAGAATTTATGAAGAGGTGTAATATGAATAAGCAGAAAACAGACCAATTCTGATCTTGTAGCTAATCCCCTTCTGGATAATACCATTGTAGTAACAGTAGCACTGGTAGTTTTCGAAGCTAAATTGTCAGACCGGAACAGAAGGCAGCCGTGTTTCATCTGCCAATGTGCATTCTTAGTTCAAACCATCCATTTTAGAGCAGGGGTGCCAGTAACCCAACAACTGCCCAGCTGCTGTCAGGCAGTATCTGGCTGGATGTCTGCCACACACCAGCACTGAAACTTGTCTTTGAAACTACTGAAATATAAAATGCCCTCCCAGTCCTTGTATTCTTGAACTTCTTTACTAAAATAGAAGAAACAAGACCCCAAACCACTTGTAAATTCTGCAGGTGCTCTACCATAGAAGCAGTCCCTTCAGAATATGATGGGTATAAATCTATTATCAATTGGAGATTATGTAAAAGAAATCATGTTTTTGTAGCAAGCTCTATTCATTGCTAGCAGGGAGGTTTTGAAGCTGCTAAAGCAGGTTCACTACAAATATATTGTACTTCTCTTCATAAAGCAGTTCCATGTTCTACGAGACCACATCCTCAGAGGCACGCTTATACATTATACATCAAACAGCTAATCAAGCTGCTAATCTCGTGCTGTGTTCGTTGCTTCCTGTTGAAAGCTAAAGTAAACAACAGTATGTGCTCAGCTGCAGCCCATTAGCAACGTCTTAGACATTTCTCCAGCTTGAAGACCAAGTATTTAAATGAACAACTGATACTTGCTGTAAAATTAAAAGATTATTAGTTTTGGCATCGTTGTACAAGCCTCCCTCTGAGCTGAGAGCTGATGCCCAACACAGTTACAAAGACCATCCAGTACCTAACCACATATGACATCATAACCTATATTTCTATCAGAGACTGCACTGTTATTGTCAGTGAAGGGTAAGGCACATGATCACCAGTAGATGACCAGTAGACCTAGTGGTTAAAATGACTACAAGCTTTTAAAACTGATTTTTGGTTGTTGGTTTTTGTTTTTTTTTTTTTTAAGAATGGTAATCTGCATAATGGGAGGGGGCTAATCACACAGGTAATCGCCCCTAGATTCTTGTGTAGTGCCGAGAGAAAGAGATTCTCTGAACTGCTCTTTGAAAAAGCTTGTTTTTCTCATTTCTGTTTAGGAACGAAGCCAAGAGAAGTTTATATACCCATGTTAGATGTCTAAGGTAAGCAACTGTGACAACATCAAACAAATGGGTTTGTACAAGATCTTAAACCACAAATCAGTCCAAATTTTCTGCCCATTAACCACGATTATTTGAGGCAATTTTGTTGTCCCTTAACCCATTCTGTCAGCATAGCCAGAGCAAAATATCAAGGTGAAAAATTTCCCAGGGTTTCTCAAACAAGAAATCATATCTAAAAAGAAAAAAAACCCACAAACATTTGCCTGACCTGTGAATACACTCCAAAACAGTCAGGAGCACAAAGTTTTAAAAAACAGAAAGAAAAAATCCACATTAGTGCATTTATTTTTGTATTTTTGTATATGCTACTATTATTAAGAAAGTCAAAAGTAAAACAGCTATTGATTTTCATGTGACACATTTTGTGTAAATCATTTAGAGCTTCTGTAGCAAGGTACAACCAGGAAGGTCAAGCTATGTGTAGCTATGAGAGCACATCACCCTGTGTATGGTCTGTTATTCCAAATGAAAGGGTCATAGTGGGAGCTTTTCAGGCAAAGTGGTTTAATGTGTTCTGAATTCATTCTTTCATTTAAATTGATTTAACTTTCTTCAATGTGCTTATGTACATAAAACCATAGAGAAGATGCTTCTTCAAATTTACCAAAAATAAAAATGTGCAATCAATTAATTCATCATTCATCTTGTCATCATTTAGACAATGTAGTTGAATAGGTCTCTAAAGTGCCTTGTTTCTATGTCCCTCGAGATTTGCCCACACCAGTATGTTTAGGAAAGTTACACTGAATTAACTAAACATGCGAATAAAATGCATCACTAAAAATGTATTAATCCCTAAGGTGCAGTCCTCATTCACAACTAAAGCTGTCTTAATTCTTCACTATTTTAACTCTCAAAAGGAGCATCTAAACAAGGCTTTTGTGCACTTAAACTAATTCACATTCACTTAACACTTTTACTTATATCCTCCTGTGACAAAGCAATGTCAGCAAAGTCTTTAGCATAAACACGTTCAGGAACAAAAACATCTTTATTGCTGGTAGAGTTTATTTCACTTTGGGAGCAGGCTATGTTTAGAGTGGAACACTTCTTTTGCCAGGAAAAGTCCCATCTCCATTCTCATGGTGGTAAACGCTATTACAACAACTAACACCTTCCCAACAGCAGACAAACATATTTAAGATATTTAAGACTATTCCTAAGAACTTGTAAAAAAAATGTAGGTGTATTATTTTTCTGCTTCACTCAATAACATAGGAAAATGCATTTCTAAATTTAATCTTTGAAACAGCAAGTTTTTCTGGCTTTGCAATTTATTTTGTTTTTATATATACTTTTAAACAACTCGCTATTTATTAAATGTAATTGCCTTCTAGTGCTCATCATATTGTTAGACAATGCCTCTACTCAACACTTCTGTGTAAGAATTCAAACATTTATCATTCTCGTAAGTAGGCTCAGCTTCCTGCAGTAGCTTAGCCTATTGTTTAGTTTTTCAGTTCAACCAAGATAAGTTAGTTACAGAACTTGGCATTTCAGGTAAAATTATATCCCTTTGCTACAGTATTTATATTTCTCTGAATAGTGTTTCCAGAGCATTTGCTGTAGCCATCACTGTGAAATGGCAGTAAATGCTCAGACTTTTTGCTGATTTGTATGGCAAACTTTTCACTGAATTATGCAGGATGCAGAAATCCAGAAGCAGAACTGGAAAGAGAAGAGAAAGTAAAACTAATAGCTGTGATGACACAGTCCCACAGCAGAGGAGGAAAGAAGTAGGGATGGAATAGACAAGGCTGGAGACAAAAGGGATGGCAGACGTGGAAGAATACTCTGTCCAGTTTGTGCCCAGCCACAGGGCAACCGCTGCCAAGGCATCTTTTGGGAAGTTTGGTTTCCTTTTTCTGGTAGCAGCTGCTTTTCTGAGCATCTTTGTTTTGCTCTTTATTTTGCATCCCACAGTGTCATCTGTGTTCCTGCCTCTCACTGTGCCCCAGCCAGCTGTCCCATCCTTCCTCATTGCTTTTCTATAGCTGGAGACACAGACTACGCAAGAGTCCCTGAGCCACAATTGCCACACTCTGCGACAGTCTCTTTCCCTTTATTACTCCCCATCAAGCATCTCTTGGTAGCTTGGCAGCTGTTTACCCCTCTTCTCACTTACAAACACAAATACATTCACAGTAGTGCATCCACGGGCGGTATTCTGTCTAAATCTCATTGCTCATTCAGTGTGCCCTTGTGAGAAATTGTGATTAAAAAAAAAAAATTGCTTAAAAGAGATGTGCTGGCCCTGAGAGCACCAATAGGCTTGCCTACTGCTACCCAAATCCTCTGGGCTCCTCCAATCCTGCCCACAGCCCAGGATCCCATTTGAGCTGCCTGAGGCCATCAGTCCCTGTCCCAGTGATGCTGGAGAAGGGACAGCGTTCAGCTCCATTCCACAGGGCTGTAGGAAGTTGGTCTTGTGATTGGACGTGTTCACCATGGTCCAGCTCATCTCCAGCCCTGCCTCTGGCCCCAGCTTCTTTAGCTTCCCTTGGAAGACCCTGATACTAGACCAACATCTGCTGCAGCCAGTGCTCCCCATTAGAAACAGCTTGGGGGATGGGGGATGCATCTTGCAGGGAGGGCATGTCCTTGTGCAGTTAGTCCTTGCTGCTCCCTGACAGAAAGCAGTTTATTGTACAATAATTTCTGGGTCTATCTTAACACCAACAGAAACTCTATAGAGTGTGCAGCTATGGGTTAATCTAATATAGAAGCTGCTCTGGAGCCTAACACCTAGCTGGGCACGGGATACCTCTGTTAGCATAAGATGGGATTCATTACACATGAGCGCACACAGAGAAATACATATATGAACAACCGGTGAAATCATGCCCTGCCTTTGAATTGGTTCAGGTACTCTTAGTATTTTCAAACATATTTTATACATGAGCATGTTTAAGCCCCCAAACTAGGGTCAATAATGGATAAAACAGCCACACAGAATAAGAAGACCAACCCCAGAATCAGACTGTAGATAGATGAGACATAAATGAAGTATATAAGCAAAAATACATACATGTAAAATGAATCAATCTATTAAACCATGAGCTAGCCAGAGGTTTACCATGATTTTAATATGCAGCTCTGTTGCTTTCAAATGTACTGCACTGATGGCCAGTTCAGTTTCCTAGACCCTGTTATATTTGGCTCTGCAGTTTATTTTGAAAAGAACCTGAAATCTCAGCCTATTTTAAAATAACTTAAACTGTGACTTTCTTGCAACAGGTTGAAAAGAGTGTCTTCTGACATATACCTCTTGCCTCTGTACTGTGGCCAAGTATGAAAAGGAGCCTTTCAGTCACCTACATTCCCCTCTCAATGGTGTGCTTGATTAAAAAACAAAACTCCTATATATTGCTTGCTCAATGTGGACACAGCAGTGACCTTTGAAAACATTTAACTGAGTTGCAGTAGGAGCAGAGGCTATAAAATTACATTTATTAAAAATTACTTTAATGAGACAGAACACTGTGGTATATTCATGCTCGTCAATATTGCATGAATGAATCAGAAAGCATTGTCAAACCAAGTGGGAGAAACAGGCTCCGGCAAAGTAAAAGTGCCTTTCCAAGAAAAGACTGTATTGTACAAAATTATGGAAGAGTTAAAAGTATTACAGCTGCTCCTCTCTTACTATTTATATATAAAGCTACTAAAAGTATTACTTGGCACAAATGTATTAACAAGCTCCTCAAAGAGATACTGGAATGCTTATTGGTCTGGAGGGACTGACATTTTTCCAGTTTGCTATTCCCTTTAAATTGTTTTATTTTCCATTAGCTATAAAATCCTTATTTTCACAGCACTGAGAACAGTAAGGAATATTTTTCTCAAAAGAGGCAGCTGAAAATAAGCAGCACTGACTACTTGATCTATTTACCTTGTAATTTCCTTTGAATTTCTTAATCAGTAAAAACTTAATTTTCATGACACTTTATACAATCAATGAACTTGCTTTCAAGAAAAATTCTTTTTATTAACACTGCATACTTTGCTTTTCCTTACTTTTTTATAGCTCCACCGCAGAATTCCTTTCCTGTTTCTCTGGGGGACAAATTCCCAAACCAAGGTAAACTGGAAAGTACAGAAATACTATCCTGTTGCACTGTCCTATTTTATCAATAATATTTTACAGAGACATTGCATAAGATGTTGTGAGGTGGGTGTGAATCTCTTCTTTCAGGGTGACGACACCAGAACAAGAGGACATGGCATTAAACTACGTCAAGGGAGGTTTAGACTGGATGTTAGGAAGAGTTTTTTCACAGAGACAGTGATCTCTCATTGGAGTGGTGTGCCCAAGGAGGTGGTGGAGTCGCCGTCCCTGGACGTGTTTAAGAGAAGACTTGATGAGGAGCTCAGCAACATGGTCTAGATGGTGGGGGGCTTGGATGGATGGAGCGTGGTGTCTGTGGTTCCACGCTTGTGGGCCTGATCCCTGGGTGGGCATTCGCTTGGGAGTTGGACTAGATGATCCTGTGGGTCCCTTCCAACCCAAAATAACCTGTGAACAGTGAACCTTGTGCTGCTGAATGTAAGTGTTCAGAGGTGAAAAGTTAAGCTATCTCGTGACATGCACTGTCTGCTCCCTTACATGAAAGCTTGTCCCCATCGCAACTACGGTTTGCTTTTGAAAGACACTGTCACAGCGTCTTTCAAAAGCAGTGTCTTTTCTTTTCTTTTCTCTTTCCCTCTTTCCTCTGCTCTCTGCAGGTATTCCTTTAACACTGGTTGGCACCTCAATAGATGCCCAAGGCCTCTCAAGCAAGGTCATGCTCAGCTTTCGCAGAAATAAGTCACTGTAAACTTAGTTAAGGGAGTATGGCATGAAAGCAGAAGAGGCAATTTATTAATGGAGACTAAGGTTGCACAAGATTTCCTCCCACATATTTTGAATGGTGTCTGAACTGTAATTAAATATACACATGGAGCATGAAGCATAGTAATGAAAAGGGTAAATCAGCCTGAAATCAGTCTATACGTGAGAGATGACAATATTCCATTTGTAACCTGTGTGGAACTACAGCCTTCTGATTTCACTCTATTTTACATTAAAAAATAACCAATCCTTTCTTATAATATATATTAAAATGTACACAGATGTTCGGTCCTCTTATCATTGTACCTTGTGGCCAGAAGCTAAGTTTCACATGCTGTACTACCCCCATTTCTCCACTTACTGACTACCATTAGATAAGAGTTTAAGAAAAAAACAATTTTTCATAGTCAGAGGCTGTGAATTGTGTATTTGCTTCTTAGTTATGTTGGACCAAATGCTCAGCACATTAATTCAAAAGAGCCGTGCATATGACCTGAATCTTTCCCAATGGTTTTCTTGACAAAACAGATGCTAAGTTGAAGCAGAAGACAGTCAAAACCCAACCTAGCATGTAGACGGTGTGAGGTGCCCAGCATGGTTATGGCAATGCCAGCACTTACAGATTATAAAAAATTATTCTTGGATATCCATCTTAACAAAACTATTTAGCATTCTAGAGTGTGAGAATGTTTCTGTTTTATTTTGATATTATTTTTGACCATTAAGTAGAAGCACAGGATTCCAGAGCTTAAGTCAAACGAGAGGAGATTGTTTCTTCCATATGTTTCTAAACCTAAAAGAATGCACAGTATAAATGTCAGTTTCAAATCTGAATGAAATTTTGGATTAAATTAATTTTAGTTTCTATTCTACTGAAATTTCAACACAGATCCCTAATCACTAGGTATTTAAGTCAAAGCAAAAATCTTATTTAACTGCTAAGCGGAATTGATTTTAATGCAAGCACAAGTTTCCGTTACTACTGCACACTGTATGCACAGATCTCTTTCTTTGGTAGTCACAAGAAATCTTCTCAGGTCTGAGAGTCTTCTCATGGTGCACTTGAAGACTAAAACTAGAAACCAAAACCCTTTAAAAGTTACCTGGTATCTCTCAGGGAAGAAGCTGGTTTGATGAGTAAAATGCCTTTTGGAGATCAAGGGTCTTTGAGGGTTTGCACAATTTCAAAAAGTCTAGGACCAAGTTCATCACTGGCATAACTCTGCTGATTCCTGAATTTGATGGAGCTATGTCAGGAGTAAATCTGTCCCCTAGTAGCTTGCAGCTAGATGAATGAATGAACATTACTGCATGAGAGTAAATGATGTATTATAGTCTCTCTCTTTGGTTTTAGGTTAGTATTCTTTCACATTTATACATTTAGAATCTATCTCTTATGAGTTAGAGGGTACATACATTAGGTTTCTCATAGACATATATAAACTCAATCCTATTGAAAAGAGTATTCATTAGCAGACATAATTGTTAAAGCCAATGCCCTATTGGAAAGATGAGGCTGCACAAGGAAGGTAATGGTCTGTATTTTTCAGGTTCATTTAAATGTAATAAGCTAATATTGCTACTCCCATTAAGACCTTTGAAAATGTAATTAAATGCTCAAATTACTACTAACATGGTTAAACAAAGAATAGGATAGGTTATTCACTAAGCTTATTAAAGAGGTTTCACATTCTGTCCTGATCAGTAATAAATCACACTGAATTTTTTTTAAAGGATATCAGTAGGCAGGCAATTTTACCATTGTCCTGCTCAGCAGAAGATTAGTGCTGGAATGCTATGCCATTTTAAAAAATGTGCCAGTTATACCTGTGCCGTGGTTTCATTGTGGTTTTGTTAGTTTGTTTATTTTGTTCATAGCAGGTTCTTCTGCTCATGTTCATGAGCTCATGCTCTTTCCTCTGCTAATGCAGTAGAGGGAGTTTTCTTTAAAATGCTTACGATCTAATTAAACAACCTATATGCTTACTCCTTGTGTTTGGTCTGGTATTCACAGAGGCAAATAGACTTTGTGGAATATACTTACATATAATTTAAAACATAGTGCACTATTTTAGTGCTTATTTAATTAAAGCTTTCTCCAGTAGCTTGTTTTTTATTCCTGCTGGTAGTCTATACTGCCATCAACTTACCTTCCAAGCTACCTTCCCCAATAACATTGCATGAATGAAATCACTTCTGTTCACTGTTGCTGTTTACACATTCACTACTAGAGAAATATTTATGTGGTAGAGCATGATTCCACACATATGTGTATGACACATGACAATATGCAATGTGTGCCTTTTTACATATGTACATATATACAGTCGGGTCTCCTATATCATGGACCCATGGTCTTAATTGGGTTCCACGAAGCCCTACTTCGGCGTTGAATGGCAGCTCATTAATATACAAATTTGCCCCGCACCTTCAGATGGCTCCCTGGCACTGTTTCAACACTGTATTGCTGTGTATCGGTTGGCACAGTGGCTGTGTTGGGGGGCTGGGGATGCGGCGGAGCTGCCACGGATGGGATGGGGCGGGTGGAACGGTGGGGCCGCTGCTGATGGGACGGGGCTGCTGACGGGACGGGGTGGGACAGGGTGGGTGGAACGGTGGGGCCGCTGCTGAGGCTGTGCAGGTTGATTTGCATATTCATAACTGCCTAATTGAATATTCATGCATGCCAGGTCACACATGCACAGTTGTGAAAAGGGGCCTCCTTCATTGTTAAAACATCATGCTGCTAAGATGTGAAACCACAATATGGGGGGCGCGAGGTGCAAGAGGGTCAACTGTATATATGCCACCTACACATATGTTTGTATATATATGAATGTTATAGAAATTAATATGTAAAAATGTATAGTATGATACATGTGTGTAAATATTTAGTGGGTCTGCCTTATATTGTATCATTTTTCTACAATGAACTCTATAGTCTTTTCAAAGTTCTGTTCTCCAGGATACAAATTTCTGCAGCTACAGCTCGGATTTCTTATCTACATCGTGGGTTTATGAAGACATACACATATTGGAAATGCATGAACACTACCTCTGGAGTTTATTCTACCACTACTAGAAACATCTTCATGCAACTATGAGTCTTCATGGACAACTTCCCTTAGAGGTTTATCAGACAAATTATTTTTGAGCTGTATTCTTTCCAATAAAACACTCATAGACATTTATTATTTTGTCCAGGACTGGACTCAAGACAATTAGTCACAGCTGAGTCTTTCCACTTGCACTTTTCAAGCAGTGACACATCAGATTCCTTTGTATTTATGCCACATTCTACAAAATTGTGAGGATTTGCCACCAAATAGGTAGAAAATTATCTCCCCTTTAAGGACATGCACCAAGCCAGAAGGGCCCGTTAATTGAATAGTATTTATCCGTCATAGCCACTGTTACAAATTTTTGATCCTTTGTCAGATTGTATGTAATAGATACATGTTCTCCTTCCAAATACCTAACAAATATTTATTAAAGACATCTGGGGGTTTTTTTGGTCAACATGGTCAATAAATTTCCATCCCATAATAGACATAAACAACTCTCAAAGAGACTGATAAGAAGTGGTGTTTTAAACACAAAAAACCCACAAAAATTCCTAGAATAGTTTCATTTCATCATAACAGCTGTCTTGTATCTTTAACTCCCATTATCAAAAGTCCATGCTTCTTAACTCTACAAAATGAACAAATAGATGGAGCAATCCACATAAATCAGATTTCCTTCTAACAGTTTTGAAGATAGAGATTCAGCCGTTTTGCCTAGGCAGTAAGATGGACCATTACTTAGGTTACTTGATCCATGCAAGAGGACTATTGCTTCATACCAGCATTAAGCATCACCAGTTTGAGGGATTTAGTCTGGTTACAGGGTCCATGGGCTTTCTTTCTATGAAAGACAACTACTTTGCACACAAATTTCTACACTTCTCTTACAAGACTAAGAGCACACAAATATGCCACAATTATAAGGTTGTTCAAATTATATACTAGAAAAAGTGTTATTCCATTTTATACATACAGTGGTGTAATACAGTGACTAAAATTTACTCTCTGCATGCTCCAGAGCCAGTGCCACTGTGCTGATTGAAATGTGCTAACAAGCAAGCCTCAAGAGATTTGTTCACAGACACAAGTAAAATCTGAAGCTTGCCTCTCAAGGGTCAACTGAATGCAGAGTTACATCTCTTCTTCACACTACTTTTCTTTTCTTGATAACTTTACTAAAGCTAGGGCAGATCTATTTGCTCAATCCTCCTGGGAACTAATGGTATATTTTGCCTCTAAGGTAGGACCTGTATTGCAGTTTCCTATCACTTGTTCTTTGTAAACACAATACAGCCCTGATTTTGAAGTGGAGGTGAGAACTAAAAAATATGTTCCGAATCAGGGACATTTTTTTCCTGTCAATAAACATGAAAAATTCTCTCTAGTACTCATATATGAGTATTTAAATAACTCAGAAATGAAAGCCAGGGCCTTGGACAGCACCTGATCATTCATCACTGACACTTAGTACGAAATGAATCCATAAACAGATTTTTTTTACTCATTAAATGCTTTTAAATATAGCTCATCATAGAGGAGCACAAGTGATTCAAGGACAAAACATCCTCCTCTGCCTATTGTCTCTGCTGACAGATTTGTATCTTCCCCTCAAAACTAAAAATAATTTATAGCCTAAGAAATATTTACACCAAGATAAAACCCCCACAAGTATTTTCTTGCTTTTCTTTCTGTATTTTAAAATTAATTTTAAAAACTGTCTTCTGTTTCTGCTTGAAACACAGTATTCTGTAGTACTCCACTTGTGTTAGACTGAAATCCCTTTTTATCATAGAAAACTGTAAAATCATTGACTAGCATTTGCTGCATGAAGCTGATATCATGGAATTTTTTTTTTGTTTACATCACAAAAACCATCCCCTGTATAACTCCAGTATGTCTCCCTGTTCTTTCTGTCCTGAGGTGACTCACCATTAACACCCCACACCATGCAGCCTAGATGGCTTTGATCACCTGAGCTCTTAAGCTTACATTAGTCCCAGCTAGTCGAAGCCATCATTTATATTCATTAAAAAAACCTGTTAAAAGATACAGGAGATGACAGTTAAGAGAAAAATCATGAGGTGAACATTTGGAAACCTCACTGAAATCTTGGCATAGCTCTGATGTCTTAAGACACAGGTATAAACTACATAAATCAGATGGATCTAGTAGTAATGTATATAATGAAGGTGTGCAAATCCCTGTGTGAAGTTTGTAGTTGTCCTTTAAAAGAAAGCATTGGCAGATTTTCTGCAGTGTTTTGCTACCAACTTGCCTAATACCCCATGGCATATTCAATTTTCCTGTTCCCATGTCTTCATCTATCAAGATGGAATAACAACACGGTCAGTAAGAACAAAGTTGTACGCACTCTGAAGCCCTTAGGTAGGAGTTCAGCATTGCTAGTCATAATATATATGCAAAATGAGACTTTCCAAAATTACTCAGTTCATAAATCTTAATTTTACTTTGTCAGCTCCAGACAGGCTGCTTTTTTGCTCTCCTCTCTAATGTACTGGATACAGTCTGTGAATACAGCTTGTCTCAGTCAATACAGTAAATGTCTCCTACCAAATCTCAGCCCAGCCTGGGGAGGTCTTGTGAAGTCTATCCTGGAAACCCTTCAGTCCATCAGGACTTGAAATAAATTAATTAAAGCTACCATGGGTGTGTTTATATACATTAACAACTCTCCTCCTGGCGCCTGTCCTAGGAAACATGCACAATCTCCTTTAGATGCTGTTTCACTTTCCTGTTTTCTAGCATATCCCTTCTCTCTTTGATTTTGAATTGAGGTTTATACCCCAAAGGTAGGAAATTTTATACCCAAGAGACAGAAAATTTTCTCTTGTGTAGTAGGAATGATCCCTGGGGAAGCCTGAACAAAACCTTCTCATTTCAAATCACGTTAGCTCTGAACACAGCATAGGTATTTCTCTGTGATTGGTGTCAAGGTTGCTTCCAGACCATTTTTCCTGTTATTAAAATCTGGGAAAAGGTATTGAGCACAAAAAAAATCACAGACATATTTGTTACCGTGAGCGTGAAACCATTTAATTTGTAACGGTAATACATTTCTGTGAAAAAAAATGTTCAGCTCTGTATTTATCTGCAATGGACAATGCTGGTAAAGTACAATCCGCATGCTGGAATATGATGGATATCCTTATATGGTTTACCTAGGCAGTCTTTGGTCCCAACAGGGACATGTCCTATTGGCTTAGCAGATGGTATGCTAGCTCACTAGACAGGACACTTCATCAATTTCTCTGTAACTGTGGAATACAAAAGTACATATCCAGATGTTTCTTTTCTGGAGCACAAGGCTTCTCCCTGTGAACACACTTTCAGAGATATTTCATTGTCTGGTTTCTTTGCTTATCTCTATGTTGGACATAAAATGCTGACAGTTTATTCAATTAATGTGGAAGATGTACTCAGAAAGTTAATTCTAATAAACTGTTGTATCATACTCTCAATAGACTTCACTTTTATTTCTCTTTTTTTTTTTAAGCTTTCTTTGGTGAGGCAATCACCGTCATTTTCCTTTCTGTAACTAATCCTTACCACTTTTCTGTTTCCCAAACCTGTGCCCCAATGTCACCCATTGCTTCTCCAGAGTTCTACCATTTTGGTACCACATAGTTATATAGTTAATGTGAAAAATAGATACAAGAAGAGGAGAAGGCAAACATCTATGTGCCCTGAGTGCAGGTGATTTTTTTTTGGCTGACTGCAGCTCCTACTACAGTGAATCCTCTCTGTATTGTGACTTCTCCTTCACGACCTCACCCATTTGCGAAGCAATTTTTTCGCAAATATGATCCCACAGTCCACGAGCTCAGCTGCCTGACACATGCGCAGTTTGACTCTGCTCTGCTGAGAGGCAGTGATGCGGTGCCTGTGGTGCGGGACTCACCTCGCCCTGCGGGGAGCGGCACCGTGCCCCCGGTCCCTGAACGGGGAGACAGCCTCACGAAACTGAGGCAAGCTGTGTGCTGGGAGGGCGCAGCTCTCGCTGCGCCAGGAGGAGGCTTCTGTCTGGGACCATAGGGGCAGCACAGCCCCTCTCTCACGGGATCGGTGGATGTTAAAGGGAAAGAAACCCGACCTCCCCCCCCGCCACCCTGTGGGCTTCTCCAGGCTGCTGCAGTCGCTCCCAGAGCCTGAATCCCACGCCACTTCCCCCCCCCCGACCCCGGTGATTGTGCCTGTGCAGCCAGCCCTGCGTCGGGGGCTGGAGCGGCAGGGGCTGGAGTGGCGCGGCGCGGCAGCACCCTGCCCCGCTCCCTGCCCCAATCCCTGCCTTGGTCTTGCGTGCTCCGCTGAGACCCAGCACGGCGCTGCCACAAGACATGCCATTCCTTGTTACTCAAAGCCCGGGCAGCGCTGCCTCTGCTGGGACTGGTGGATGTTAAAGGGAAATAAACTCCAATACCAACGCCTCCTCCCCACCATAAGTGCACGGGGAGTTGCAGTGTTGCAAAGTTAAGGTTTTTCCAGGCTCCAAGAATGCCGATAAAAGCTCAGGGACACCCTTTCCCTGCCGCGGAGGCGGGGCAAGCACGCGCGGGCTGGCGCGGGTCCCCCAGGGTCGGCGTGAGCACTGGGGCCGGGCCGGGGGACTCGGGGGGGAGTGGCATGAGGTTTGGGCTGCGGTCACAGCAGCCGCTCAGAAACGGTTCCCTTTGCTCGTCTGTGCCGAGACAGACTACGGGAAGGAGCAAAGAATTGTCCGCAGAGCTCCAGAGTTCCGGGGGGTGGGGCAATGGGCGTCACCTGCATGCATATTAACGACCTGCTGTTCTTTGCGAGAATAATGTTTCGCAAGGCCTTTGGCCTGTCCCTTTCCTCGCGCTGGATGAGGTATAACTGTACTACTTTGCCAGTGCATTAGTTGAACACCACTTGTGATTGCTTTCCCATTCTCTCACCTGGAATTTGTGTCCTCCTGTAAAGTTTGTGGTGCTACAGTCTCTCTGGACCCTCCAAGGACAGAAAGAAGCTACAATTGACTCTATACATATTCTGTTCTGACATGTTTTCCTGGCAGCCTGGAGAGGTGCAGCCTTATTATACAGCCTGTTGTTAGCATGTTCTCCTGTTCCACAAATAGATGTGAACCGTTACTCCTACCCTCCATTTATGAATACAATATCTGCCTATAATGACCCTATTTTGAAACAGCAGGTGGGTTTAGAGAAGAAAAGGAAAAACTGCACCTTCATTACAAAAACCCTTGTGAGACAGATCTTTATTTCAAAATTCTTTATCAATAAGATTCCTTCTGTGTATTCATACACATCTGTTGGCTTCATCCGCTTATTCAATAGCTGTGCATGGAAAAGAGAACTGGACTCTGAGGATGTACACACATCATCAAGAGAATATATTTCTTTTGTCTAAGTTCTATGTTACAAATTCTGCCCTCTCTTATATCACTAAATTTATTAGTAAGGGATCAAAGATAATGATATTTGGCAATAGAAACCAGCTTGACTTTAGGTTTGTAGGTCATGTGCATAGTGTTGGCAGTAAACATTCTTATTGTGAAAGAAAAAAATACCATATGGAAGTGACTGAGTGATAATACGCACAGAATTCCTATAGGCTATTTACAGCCCTATTTCAATCTGGCAAGATACATTAAGCCTTTTCCTCTTCTCATCAGCAATTAGAAAGCCTAAACTGAGCATAATATTTTCTTTCTGTTTGTGTACTACTATACACAAATGGATTGTGTATTTGGTAAGGAAAAACTGATTTTGTGTGTCATAAGAACCACTGAATTTAAAAAAAACCCAAATAACAAACCCTAATCAGAAAGAATTGTAACAAAACCACACACGAGATATATAGTTGTATTGAAGAAGTGTACTAAAAGTACTAAAAGCACCGTTTCCTACTATGTCACAATTAAAAATCAGAAGCCCTGAAACCATAAAAAAGCACTACTCAAGGTCCTTTATTGTTGATTAATCATCACAAAACTGATTTTTGACAAATGGCAGATTTAGCAGTCAGACTCAGCACTTACTGCATTTGTTCCGGCCTGTCCTTTCTCATTTGTAAAATCTGCTAACAACAGAAACAAGTTTGGACTTCTGGGGAAACCGTGCACATCTAAACTTAGAAAGTAGCCTGAGGATGCAATTCAGCATGAGTATGTTAATGAAGACTATTCCTGCCATTATTGTTAGTATCTACTAACTAAGAGACGGAATCATTTGTTTGCTGGTATTTACCTTCCCCCCATGAGAAAAAATAGCAGGAGTGTATCTTATATGACATAATCTATATTACAGGAAACAATCCTCACAGGAAACCCTTATTAATAGAATTTTAAATAATGGAACATAAGGATACATTACAATATTTTCGTAGATATTGGTTTTCTCTTTCCTACTTTGTTTCCAGAGAGAGTAAAATTAATTTTATAACCCCAATATGTTTTCATGTGCCTTCCAACTCAGAATATTCTGTGATTCCATGTGATTCAAGAGATTTGAAAGTCTCCAAGCTCTTGGTTTTTCTACTCCGTCAAAGTGTAGGTGTTCATGTTACTGGAATACATGCAGTGACTTTTTTCTGTTTGTTCGAGATTCTTCAAATTCCCTTCTGAAGACTGTCAATAGAGCCTGACCTACGCTGGTAGCATTCGGCAGATGGCTAAACAGAGGATGACAAATAAAGACGGAACAGTCAAAAATATCTGTTGCAATCAGGTTAATACAACTCCCTGAACTCTCAGATCCTGCCTTTGTATCTTTGCTGCAATGTCAGCTCTCTGGCTCCCCTTTAAAAACTCATGTTTATCCCTGATCCTGTACAATTGAATCTTTTAGATTTTTGTAAAGACTATCTAGACCAAGCTCATTTCAGGAGATAGTGGGTATTGCCACAATATTTTTTATAAATCTGCGCTCAGTTGTAACTCCTCACCTGCCTTTCAGTAATACATACAATATTCAGTAATACAGTAATACATAAAGTCGTCATTTACAGTTTTATGAAATGAATTTACATAGAAATAAATTGCTGTCATATCTTGCTCAAGGAAACTTCATTCACAAAAGGCAGGCACCACTGAAGTTAATGACAGCAGCTGCTTTTTTGGTCAGGCAGAAAGCCTAAGGTTAATACCTATAGGTTTTAAAGCAGTTGGTGAAATTCTGGTTCTACCCAAGTTGTGAATTTCACAAGTGTGAATTTCATCCTTTAAGGAACAGAGATGCTTCACATAAACGACTGGAATTAGCTCCTGTACAGTTTATCAGAAGCATTAATACAGTTGGTTTCTGCAGACCAGAATGTTAAACCCTCCTTTCAGCTCTTCAGTTCCACACGTCATACAATAATATAACAGTTTGGTTTGGAAGGGACACTTAAAAGTCAGCTAGTCCAACCCTCAGTGTAGTGCCCTGCAGGCAAAAATGCACACTTTTATATGCTCGTGGCTGTAAAATGTAGCCCTGTGCCTCACACTAAAGTTTATTAATCCACCTCCCAAATGCTTTTAAAATATGCCAGAAAGCATTGCAGTACTATGTTCTGGCTTAAGCTTGCAAAGTGAAAAATCACTCGTTTTGCATCATTTCTATTGACTGTGACTTTGTAATCTGATACGTTCACTACATGTTTAGCTGGAAGTTTGGGAGAAGCACAGTTCCTCAGGATCCATGAAGATCAATGACAATCAACTAAAACAAGTTCTACTCCATCAAAAGTATGACTAATAATCTTCTAAAGCGTTAAACATCTTAAAAATCATAAGGATTTTTTAAGGATCCTCTGTGAAAAAAATCACACAAGATATTACCTAAAAACAACAGTAAATATACTAGAAGTATTGTAGCAGAAGTAACAACTGTTGGTTTGAACAGCATTTGTAAACAGGTATCCCCAAAATGCTTAAAATGAGAAGTAGGATTAGCATTTAAAACGACATATTGCCTAGTAGTCTAGGCTGTACTAAAGGATTCCTTTGACATTTAGTACCATGCAGCCTTTCAGCGCATTTTAGATTCAGTGCCTAACTTTTAAGCAGTTTAGAATTGGTCTCAAGTCACTTAAACATGTAAATTGTCAAAGTGTTTTGTGAAGCTCTTCCTCAAGTCAAACGATGGTGATGCATAGTGAAGGTTTAGCCTAAGTCAAACTTGTGGTAAGAAACTACGAATTTGGGATGCTACCTTCCTCTCCTTTCCCCGCCTCCCCGCCTCGCCCCCTGCCCCTAGTTCCATTTTAAAGTGTATTAACGGTTTAAAGCTCAAGGGCAAGCTTCTGTCCTATGTGCTATGTGCAGAACTCCCACTGTTGTCAGTGGGAGTATCACAAACATATACAGGGCAGAATGTGACCTTTCTACGTACATAGCCTTTTTGGGTAACATCAATATTTCAAAATTGACCATCAATTAGATTTACATCGAGGGTAATTTTCATAAAATAGTTAATAAAGAACAGAACATCGTGCTGACCTTCAGAGTGAACACTATCTTTTGCTAGCAAATTGTTCAATTACTTGAAATGGTGAATCCCAAGAGACATGTATTTATTTTGTCATACAAACTACTAGTACTTTGGTGTAGTATGTGAAATCCATATGTTGATTCTATGAAGATGAAATAAAGAAATGGAGAAAGGGATTTTGTGTAGATTTAGAAAAACATCAAGAACATTTTAACAGTTCACTTGAAGACTGTGAAAGAATAGTTCTGACTGCACTGAAAAGGTAAAAAAAGAAGGAAAAAGAAATCTCTACATTCTTTTTAAGCAAAACTCTCAATCAACAAAAAGTCTCTAGGATAAATGAAATATTAAAGTTATTAATTTCCTTGATAAACTTTCTTTTTATAATAACTGTTCAGCATAAATAGTCATAATTATACAAAAGAGTGCTCAAACACATCATAAAACTTCTAATATAACCAGTGGCTTAAACATACTTCTCTTGTCATTTATACATATTGTGCCTTCTTTTGTGATAACTAAAAGTATATGCCTGAGAAGATCCAAGTGGAAGATCCAAGTTATCAGGGAAACATGATAACCTTATCACAAAAGTTAAGAAAACACGTTGCTCCAGGTGATGTTAGCAAGAAGGAAAAGGAGAAGGGCTCATTCTCTTGTTATGTTAACCAACCTATACCTGCTGGAGCACGAGTTCATAGCTGGAAGTAGCAAGAGATCTCAAAGTGTGGAAACTACCCAGTACCAGAAGAACCACAGGTTAGAGGAGCATGGGCAGTTGGGTGCCTGGGGGACCTTCTCAGAAGAGGTAATGTAAATGCTTTTCACCTGGTGCCAAACTGCAGTCACAGTATAACTCCTATCTGAGCCAGAATCCTCACAAAGAGTAATAGCTAAAAATATCACTTAATGAAGGCAACAGGATGGTCATAGAGTGGCTATTTTATGAAAAGAAATACCTAGATCAACCCCAGATTACAATCTATAAATACACTGCAGTGATTCCCACCTTTCCAGGCCCTCAGGTAATATGATGATATTTTCATGAAGCCTTAGCTCTAATCCTGATCCTGGAGCCATGGGCACTGCACTCTGTCCATCTGAGCCTTACTTTTAAGATGTTAGACTTCCTATGTTTCCCCTGGAAATACTCATATTTAGAGAAGAAAAAAACTTCGGTGAAGAAATTCCACTGGTCAGAATATACGCTAACTACTACCTGACTCAAGTTTAACAGATATATTCTCAATTTCCAGGCAGTATTTTATTTTCTCACTTTCTTTGGAAGTATTCTCACTTTCTTTGGAAGCATAAAGCAGAAAGAAGAAAATTAGGGAGTAGTTGTTAAAATGTCAAGTCACACAACCCCAAATTACACAGCTCATCTTTCCAGCCCAACACTGTGCTCATGTTTATTTTAATTAAAATCAAAATAAATGTAGAACTTGTTGAACTGGCATCAATTTTGCTACATCAATCACAATATAAACTGGAAAGAAAGGATTTATTCAGGAGTCAAGCTGTGAATTTAATTTTCTTTGTCACACAAATTGAAATCAATAAATCAGGCAATATATTTGGCACAGATTTTTCCTCTGAAAAGGAAAAAAAAGCTAACAATCTTATGTAGAGCTTTTCCATTAGGAGAGTCCACGTGGACTGTCAGTATAATTCAGAGCATCATTTTGCTTAATGTAAGAACCAGCACCCAGGAGAAAGGAGGGCTTTTAAAAATTCCCTTCAGCAGACCAATGGCAGAGCTGGCAACATGAGAAAGGAGAAATCCCAAGTTAAAAATTATATTCCACCAAACTTTTTATTTCACAGGCATCCTATTGTGAAATTCTGTCTCCCCTTCCTCTATGGCTGACTATACCTTCAGCCAGACTTCAGCACCTCTGCTAACAGTGGTGGCTGCAGCACATGTTAGCCTCACTTCACAAAACACATGTAGGACACGTGTAGCAGCTGCCTTCAGAAAGATGTGCTGCCTCCTGGTGAGATCCGCGTGCCTAGGTACAGCATCTTAACAATGCAGCCACATGGCTTTTAGACCAGAGCTGCCTTCTGTTCAGCCAGTTTGGAACATGGAAGAGAAAGAATTAGGATTTGTTAGTACCAGTCTGTTAATGCTGTGAGATTCAGCACAGAGTATGGGGAGAGTGATATTAATGCACATACCCTATGGCAAGTGACAAAACACCAACAGGGCTAATGCTGCTGCCCACTTCAACAGCTACAGTCCAAGTTCCCCAGCAGCCCTGAGCAGTATCAAGCAATGTCCCAGCTCCAGACACATCTTTATGAACAACATATTGAAAGATGTTCATGATAAGTCATAACAGTGGCAAATATTCTTGAAGAATACTGAAAGCTAAAATCCAACCAATGTATGAAAAGAACATATAAATGCTTCCCAAGATCTCATTTAAGACTAGAACATAGACTTCTACATTCCTAGGATGCCTGGACATGAGAAGGCCACGACTGTGACAGCTATGTAACTACCACATATCCCCACTCTCTGAGAATATTTTGCAGATCTGACTGGAACAGCCTGGACTTATAGAAGAAGGGATTTGCACTAAGATACTACATGACCCATCTGTGGAGGACAAAATTAACATACTAATATCCAAACACATAAATCACAGACATAACTAAACATTCCCACCTACCTTCCAAAGATAAAGCAATTTATAGAAAACAGAAATAATCCCATGCCACCAGGATGCCAAAGGAGAAAAGGGCTTAAAATACATATCTCAGATCAGAAAACTAATACATAATCTTATATCTTTGCTTTTTCAAATGGCTCTAGATTTATGGAAGCAGATTCTCATCTGAAGTAAATCAACGTCTTTCATTAAATCAATCAGCAATGTTTTCCTGATTCTTATTAGATGGTGATTCGGTTGCTGGAATGCCTGAGGTCAGGAAGCACTAGTGAAGTCTCAGGAGGACACACATGGTTGTTAGGATACTTCCTGCCCTCAGAACAGGCAGAGGTCACTGCTTCAGAAAGAGCAGGTATCCTTATAAAATGTGCTTATATTTAATGCTCATGGGAGAAAGACGGATTCTAAGAGCTATTCTCTAGTTCTTCTTCGGGGTGGGAGGGGGTGAAATTAACTACTAATCAGCCAAATTAATTTTTAGGTTTTGGGGGTTTTGCACTGGCTGACAAAACAAGCCATTTAAGTAGCAAAGATTAAACAAAGGCTTTTTAATTTGGCTTCTCAGCCATGATCATTGACAGTAGTACTACTTTGATCCATAAAAGTAGAATAAAACTTTAGAGCTTTACGTAACACTAAAATTATCTCTGTGAATAGATTCTTTGGATCATAAAAAATAGTGCTTGCTTCATAGTGCTCTGCAACACTTCAGAACAAGGACTTTCACAAATAAATTCTTCTGATATGTGGCAGCTTATTAATATGCAAATTTGGCCCAGGTCACTCTGCCCCCTCAGGCCCAGAGCAGCTGCGGGGCATTCCTGGAAGTTCTCACATGCTCAGGGAAGTGAAGTGGGTCTCCTCTGCCCCATCCCCACCTGAGGAGTCCCCAGGAATCATGACGAAAGGGTCCCTGAACCCACACCACCTCCCGAGCAAGTCCTGGGCTTTGGCTGCCACCGCTGTGGGAGCTGCAGTGAGCAGAGGAGGCATCATGGGACTCTATGTACTTCATGAGTGGCTGGCTTGCTGGTGCTGGCAAAGCTTCCGCTGCCATCCTGCTCACAGGTTACAATGCCAAACACCTCCAGATAAAAAAAAATAAATTGTAGGAACCCAAGAATTTGTTTCTATACAGGAGATGTTAGTGTAAATATCTCCTCTGGGATGTGGGGGTGGATGAGGGGAGGGGAGGAGAGAAAATGGGAGAAAGATGCTCCGAAAGGTCGGGCAAGGGCAGCAGTCAGAGCCAGAGAAGAGTCAGAGAAGGAGACCACTCCCTCCCTCCTGCAGGCAGTCCGAGGCTGTCATGGGACAATGGGGGATCGTGCCAAGCTGTGCAGTGCCACTGAAACCAAGCTCGGGACCTAGTGCTGGTCCTGGAGACAAGGAGAGGGTGGCAGCGCTGTGATCCTTCCCTTTGGAGCTGCCACCTCACTTTTACATGCACTGCTGCAGCACACACGTTTAAAGTGGAGTTTCAAGCCTGTACTCCACACTGGGGCTCACACCAGCATCCTGAGGCTGGCTACACAACAGCCCAGCCCTGTTGGTAAGGCAATGGTTGCAAGGCAGTGCCTCCCCAGCCCCTGTTCCGCTCCCACAGTAGCCAGCACAGCTTGTAGATTCAAATGTTAATCAGGGTACTTGTCTTAGTTAACATACGTTAAGAAAACCCAAGAACAGTTTGTATACTGTACTGTTTTAACTTGTAAACTGCACCAGTGGAGAATTGGAGCAGAGTGAGAACGTAAGAGGAAAAAAAATTACAAGCAGCAGTGCATTTGTCACCCTGGGTTCTGGCCAAATGGGACAGGGGCTATCTCTGCTGCATTCACTGCTGCAGCTCCACGGCCGCCTCCCCAAACTCCGTCGCTTTTTCCGTTACCCTTACTTGGACCAGGGCGTGCACTGGGGGGACATGATGTGGCCACCTCACTTAGAATGGGGCAGGGTGGGTTGGGCGCAATGTGGACATAGCTCCGGTGAAACTGCTGTGGCTGCCTCGCTCAGAGCATAGCAAGGCAGATGCAGCACAGGCAGAGCAGTGCTTACATGGTCCGTGCAGCACAGCATAAGGGGTTGATTTGAATATTCATGACCGTCTAATTTGAATATTCATGACTGTCAGTCTGCGCAGGCACAGCCGCAAAACGAACCTCCCCAATTGCGGAAAAATCACACCACCCAGTAGTGAAGCTGCAATATGGGAAGTGCAAAGTGAAAAGGGCTGACTGTAGTATTTAATTTTTAAAAAGTATTTAGTTATAGGACATCTCTGACTTTTAGGTTAGAAAAAATGTATTGCCTATCCTAAAAATTATTGCTTTCAACCACTTTTAGAAAATGTAATGAAGGAAGAATGGGCTGTTGTCCCAATGTCTTTCACAAGAAAAGTGCTCCACTTAAAAGGTAGCAAAATGTTTCACGTTGCTTACACTGATTAATGGCTTTAGTTTCAACTAGCAGTATATTGGTTATTGCCTGTCACTAAATCCCCAGTTGGATGCAATTTTCACACAAAACGAAAGCCAGTCTGGACAGTTCTGTTCAAGCCAGAGCAGAATTTTACAGGCCAAACAAGACTCCTCAGCAGGTGTGGCTGCTATTCCCACTTCTAGTCCCTAGAGTTACATATTTACATAAATTTCAAAGCTATACTCTACAAAACAATGCATGATAATAGGGGGGAAAAATTGTATAGGTTGTAGTATGGAGAAAACAGCAACAGCTGCAACACAGGCTGCCTTGCCAAAGGCTACATGCCAGGGTTTCAGTAAATTACACTATAATTAGAAAAAAGGCTGGATATTAACAGGGAACATTATATAATACTTAACTGGTAATATATATTAAAGAGAATATGGCATTACACAAAACAGTTTAAAAAACAAATTGTCAAATAATATGCTTTCATTGAGAATTATTGGAAATGAATGCTAATGCCATGATTTCAAGTATTTTCTCCTTGAGACAAATTCTTGTCTTTGTTCCAAAGTTAAAACTTTGGCTTTAGTGGACATTAGGAACCCAGGCAGTGTCAGTTGTCAAATAATAATTATTCTGTCTTATACATCAGAGCCATAAAGAGTCTTTTCAACAACAGTTGATGTACTATTTTGATCTATTCAATCTTATTTAAGCCTTGCCTTACCTTAAAGTAAAACAAGAATAAGAAAAGAAATTAAGTAAAAATAAAAAATCTTTCTCATTATGGAAGATTTCCCTCTCATTGGAAGATCATAATTCACAGCTTGCAAGCGGAGAAGAATGGGTTCATCCAACTTGGATGAATTTGTAACTGCATCCAATCAATATAGCCAAAAGCAAATGTCTGCTCATCAAGGAAATCTGCTGTACCAGGCAACCAGAGAAAGCAAGGCCAGCATTCTTGAAATAAGGCATGATTTCAGGTTGCAACTGTAGCTGCTAAGAGACAGACACTATCAAAATAAATATAGGTAGAAAAAAATAAGCAGAAGTAGATATAACATTTACTCTCGGGTACCAATTTCTGTCTGGTGAGAAAATCCAGAGCACCTTGCTGATTACACTAGTTGTCATAGGATCTTTAAGAATTCCAGGAAGACTGCTGCCGGTATGGACAGCAGAAAAAAATTATACTCCAAATTAATTAATTATCTGACTAGAACTAAATTCTGTTTCAAATGAAATGCAGATTCCCTGTTCAGAACTACTTGATCCTTGCACTCCATGGGCAAGTCATCAGATGGCTATGGGTCAGGGATTGCAGACTACAGGACAACACCTGGAAGGTAGTATTCTAAAATTAAATTAAAACCTTTTTTCTTTTCTCCCAGGGAAGTTGACAATTACAGGTTAGATGCTAATAAAGTGCTCCTACAGTCCTTGCAGAGAAAATCCATTCCAACTTGTTGGCTATAGATTTGTGAAATACTGAACATTAAGAGTAGTCTTAACCAGAGTTTTTGATAATTTATTTAGTAAAAAATAGCCTCGAGTAAATTTTTTCCACTATAGATCCTACCTAGTGTGCAAAGTCTATCTTTGCATGATTACATGCTTAGCCATTCACTATGTAGGACTGTTTGCTTCTTGACAACAAATGCCAGTTTTCTGATTCTTGCTCTATCCAAAAAAATAATTTCAGATATGTTTTGTTTCAAAGTCTTGATGGCTAAACAGTAACATCAAGGTTAAATTCATAACAATCTTTATACAGAAATGTGGCTCATTTAAAATGTGAACGCATTAAGATCCATTATCTTAAGATATATGGTTAATTTGTGTACTACATTCCCTGGTTTAAAAGATGCATTTTAGCAGATAATCTACAACATACTCTATTCTACATAATGATACTCCTGGGAATTTTACATTCCATTCAGTTTACTATTTCATGCCCATGATTGAAGTACTCATGGTAATAATACTAATAGTTCAGTGCTCTGCAGCAGTAAGTGCTTGAAAAACAAAAAACCAAAAAAACAAAAGAAAAAAAATTAAGAAAGAACTATTTGCTTTCATTGTTTCAAATTAGCTAAGCATTAGCATTTCTATGTTACCTCATTATTAAGAACTTAGGCAGTTTTGCTGTAGGATTTAGGCAGCTAAGTGAAATAGAATAACAGAATCATAGAATCATTTCAGTTGGAAAAGACCTCTGAGATGGAGTCCAAGATCCACCTTTTGACCAATTACCACCTTGGCAACCAGACTATGGCACTAATTGCCACTTCCAGTTGCTTTTTTGAACCCCTTCAGGAATGGTGACTCCACCAGCTCCCTGGGCAGTTGATTCCAATTTTTAACAACTCTTTCCATAGAGAAATTCCTACAGATTCCTAACATGAGCCTCCTCTGGCACAGCTTGTAGCTATCTTTCCTGTTGCTAGTCACCTGTGATCAGAGACTGGTCCCCACTTTGCTACAACCTCCTTTCAGGTAGTTGTAGAGGGTGATGAAGTCTCCTCTGAGCCTCATCTCCACACTAAACAACCTCAGTCCTCTCTGCCAGTCTTCATAGGAATTACTCTCCAGACCTTTCACCAGTTTCACTGCCCTTCTCTGGACCCTCTCCAGCACCTCAATGTCCTTTTGGAATTGAGAGGCCCAGAACTGGACACAGTACTTGATGTGTGGCCTCATCAGTGCCAAGTACAGAGGGACAATCTCTTCCCTGGTCCTACTGGCCATGTTATTTCTGATACAGTCCAGGATGTCTTTGTCTTCTTGGCCACCTGGGCACACTGCTGGCTCATATTCAATCATGTTAACCAGCATCTCCAGGTCTTTTCCACTGGGCCACTTTCCAACCACTCTGTCCCCAGTCTGTAGAGCTGCATGGGCTTGTTGTGGCTGAAGTTTAGAATCTGACCCTTGGCCTTATTGAACCTCATACCTTTGGTCTTAGCCCAGCAATCCAGCCTGTCCAGACCCCTCTGCAGAGCCTTCGTACCCCCTCACTCACCTTAGTGTTGTCCATTAATTTACAAAGAGTACCAGTTGACCTTCTCATCCAGATCATCAGTAAAGACATTAAATAGGACTGGATTGAATACTGAGTTTTGGGGAACTACACTACTGACTGGCCACCAGATGGATTTGACTCCATTCACCACCACGCTCTGGGGATCAGCTATCCAGCCAATTTTTATCCCAGTGAAGAGTGCACTTGTCCAAGATGTAGGCTGCAAGCTTCCTCAGCAGAATGCTGTGGTAGATGGAGTCAAATTCTTTGGATAAAAAAAATACAGTTGGAATATCAGATTATAGATACAAAGGAAAACCTTGAAGACTTCATCTAATTCATTTCTTTGTAACCTATACCGTTCTCTACTTTAAATGCTTTCTTTCTCCTGCCATGTTTGAATGACTTGCTAATGCCTTAACCTAATGGAGACCCTCAAACAATCTGTCCCTTTGCCTAAGCTGTTCACTGGGGTACAAGTTGCTAGTGCAACATAAGAATAGACAGCAAGGCTCAGCTCTGCACCCACAGATGATCACAGGAGCAGAGCTCCCTATCCTACTGCTGTGAACACTACAGCAAGGAATATGCCAGCCTCAAAATTGCTCT
The DNA here is from genome assembly GCA_013390025.1 of Pitta sordida. Lineage (NCBI taxonomy): Eukaryota > Metazoa > Chordata > Aves > Passeriformes > Pittidae > Pitta > Pitta sordida. The sequence continues at coordinate 40,965 of WEKX01004454.1, read as the reverse complement.
TACATTTTAGGAATGCTCAACCACCCACCTTCTTGCCCTTTTGAGGAATGTGACCTTTGCAACATGATCCTTCACTGAGCAACCTTGTCTAGGGAGTGGCACCCCTGTCCATACCAAGGGGTTAGAACTAGATGAGTGGGTTCCTTCCCATACAAACCTTTCTATTATTCTATGATTTTCTCTTTTTCCACAGCACTACAGCAAAATTACAGAACATATATATATATAAATCCTATTATAATCCATCTTGAACTAGTCATGTTTTCTATGGAAGTTGTCAAATTTCAGCTGCTGAATATCATGCTCACATTTCTTTCAAAACATTGCAACCTTTGGAACATGCTGAGGAACTTCATTGCAAATACGACTTTACTCAGACTGAGCTCTCTGTTTTGGCAGTGACTGTGTACAGATCTTGATTTCTTGGACTGTGGATTTAATCATAGAATCACAGAATATTCTGAAGGGACTCACAAGGATCATCGAGTCCAACTCCCAAGCGAATGCTTACATAGGGATTGAACCCACAACCCCAGAGCCATGGGCACCATGCTCCACCCATCCGAGCCAATCTCAGGGTCATGTCATCATAATTTTTTTTCTCCTTCTGTTATATAGCCTAATTCCCTGTCCCATTGTCCATTAATCTAGACCATGTCACTGAATTCCTCATCTAGTCTTTTCTTAAACACCTCCAGGGATAGCGACTCTACCACCTCCCTGGACAGACCATTCCAATGAGGGATCACTCTCTCTGGGAAAAAGCTCTTCCTAATATCCAGTCTAAACCTCCCTCGATGTAGCTTGAGGCCATGTCCTCTTGTTCTGGTGCTGGCACCCTGAGAAAAGGGATTTACATCCACTCAACTGCAACCTCCCTTCAGGCGGTTGTAAACACCAATGAGGTCACCTCTGAGCCTCCACTCCAGGCTGAACAGTCCAAGTTTCTGTAGTCGGTCCCCATAGGGCTTGTTCTCCAGTCCTTTCACCATCCTCGTTGCCCTTCTCTGGACCCTCTCAAGCAGCTCAACATCCCTCTTAAACTGGGGAGGCCAGAACTGCACACAGTACTCAAGATGAGGTCTGACCAGCACTGTGTACAGGGGAAGAATCACTGACCACACTGTTCCTGATACAGGCCCTCCTATCCACCTGGGCACACAGCTGGCTCATATTAAGTTTTCTGTCAACCATTACTCCCAAATTCCTCTCCATTTTAATGTCTTGACTCTCTTTAGGACATGCTTTTGAATTCTTGGTATTGATAACGAGGATCTTGAAATGAACACTAAATACTCTATATAAACATCTGAAACACTTTAGTGTCCTGATACACTGCTTTTGGCCACAAAGCTGCCTTAAAATATTTCTTCTTGCTCTTTTCATCCCTTTGTCCCACACATAGCAGTAGAATAAAAGATATGGCATGCTATGTTTTGAATATGGGAACGGGAAGGGTTGGGACCATAGAGATGGTGGCAACTGTCCTAGAACGGCTTTTTTTTGGCAAAAACATTTGTCCTCAGCTTTGTCTGCTTTGAAAACCCCATGACACTACAGATATGCCAAAAGTAATGCAGAGGTTTATGTGGCTCACTGAACAGTGGTAGTAAGAAAGGAAACAAGGGTAGAATTTTTCTACTTTTAAAATGTTTGTGCATTTTAATTTATTGACACCTAGCCCTTCCAGGAAAATTACTATAAAAACAATACTGCATTCAAGCTTATAGGTTACTTTTTACTCTTACCCCAGTAACAAAAAAATGAATTGTATGGCTACAGAGATCTAACTATGAAAGGCAAAAATCAGTTGCTTTGTTGTTTCACTTCACATAGTGCATTAACACCCCATTGAAATACGTATCTAAGTTTGGGCAAAAGTACAGTTGCCTTGCAAAGACCACATGCAAGAAAGCCTCTGATTACAGAACAAAGAGGTTAATCACTCATGTACGAATACACAGAATAAACAGCAACTACACTTAGGTGGCCATACTTAAGATTGGACCAATCCTTAATTGTGTGAGCAATTTTTACTTATTCAGTTCTTGACCAATTCCAACTGGAAATCTAACCTCCCATGAGACTATTTGAAAAAGTAATGGATACTTATTTATTTTTGAAGACAAAAATAGAGTTCCAATTACTGGATCTGTAAGGGGGTTTTATTATTATTTTTAGCTTCACATTTTTAGTGCCAATTCACAGTATCAGAGTATCGCAGTATTCATAAGGTTGGAAAAGACCTGGAAGATCATCTAGTCCAACCTATAATCCAACTAAAACCTAACAGCTATAACATTTATATCATGGTCCTCAACACCTCATCCACTCTTAAACACCTCCAGGGGCAGCGATTCAACCACCTCCATGGGCAACGCATTCCAATGCCGGATCACTCTTTCAGTGAAAAATATTTTCCTAATGTCAAGTCTAAACCTCCCTTTTTGGAGCTTAAGACCATGACCTCTCGTTCTATATCCAATGGCCAGAGAGAAAAGACTGACCCCTGCCTGACTACAATTCTGTATTGTATATATAGACAGCAATAATGTCATTCCCGAGCCTCCTCTTTTCCAGATTAAACACATTCAGCTCCCTAAACAGCTCCTCAAAGGGTTTATCTTCCAGTCCCTTAATCTTCCTTGTTGCCCTTCTCTGAACTTATTCCAGCACCTCAACATCTTTCTTAAATTGATTAATTGATTTAATTTCTTAAATTTACATGCCTAAATGCTCAAAACGGAGTCCTTAGAGGCTTCACTAGCTAGAACATTTCTAAGCATGTCTTTTCCCCTTTTTCTGAACAGATTGTAACGTTGCAAAGGACAGGCTTCTTCAATCTTTGTGTCAACAAATAAACGTTAGCAGACCATCACCACAGACTTTGAGTTACCTATAGGTGTGAAAATTTGCTCCAACAGCGATTTTATGAGTCAATAATGCTTATAGGATATTAGAACACCAGAACATTGCAGACTTCAATAGATTTTTAGTGCATCATTAAGCATAACTTTGTATCGGATTATTTAATATTATTGTTTTAATAACTGTATCTTTATTATGAATTATTATAAATATTTATTACATTTTGTGCTTAGATGAAAAGGTAATATCAAAACTATAGAAACTTTTAACTGCTCATCTTTTTGCCATACCTTTGGGTTTGCTTCTTTGGCTGTGCACACCATTATTTTTGAAAGGATGGGGAAAGAATAAAATCAGGCAAGTCTGGTACTTCCACAATGCTAGTCTAGGATATTTTCAGTTATTTCAGTTCCTGATAACATGCACTGCCTAGTTCGTGTCTCTAGTCACTTCCATTACACTCAAAAGCATTTCTATGTTCGAACTACACAGCTTTCAAATCAAACTTTTACACTGATGAGCTCAGCTTTCCATGTCAACAACCTTCAAAGCATGATGGAACAATACATATTACAAGTAATTTTCTCTTCTGGCAGTGAAATGCAGTGAAAATGTTACAGGATCCTTATTGTTTGTTTGTTTTGTTTTTGTTTTGTTGGGGGATTTTGCTGGGTTTATTTTGAAGCAGGAATAATGAAGATATCTTATATGAGAAAGTAAAAAATTATTGTCTTCCAATCTGATTCAAATAAACTGAATTTAGTTCTTATGTTATCACATGGTGCAAAAATGAAAAGTTAAAGACTTCTCTATTAAAAATTGATGAAGGGCAGAATAATATATTTTACTACTTTTACTTCAGTTTGTGGTGAGTATTCTGCCATTTGACTAGAATAAATTTGCTACAGTCATGTTATGGGAAAGTAGATCCACAATCGGAGAGAGAATAGCTGTTTAATTTACCAGTTCCTCAACATCATTTGGGTGAAAATAGTCATCAACCATGTTTCAAATAAGAAATATAGGTTGAGGTTAATGTGCTTGACTTAGTGTGACTGTATCTGTACCTCCTTGGCACTAGTAATTGGCACCTTGGTGATGTTTTGAGAAAGCACTGCCATATTGTCACCAAACTTCAGAAAATGAGGCACGAGCAAAAGAGCTAATTTTAATTTTATTTTAATTAGATATTTAGATAGATAGATTAGATAGATAGATAGATAGATAGATAGATAGATAGATAGATAGATTTAATTAAATATAGCTGAACTACTGAGCAAACTACAGTGGGAAAAGGGCTGTAAGTGACATATGTGACATGCCATATGTGACGACATCAGTGAGTTTATCCTAACTGGCTACATGCCTATTGTTATAAGAGCTGAATACACAATGAGAATTACATTAGATAGAAAGGCAATCTACTACGTAAATCTTATGTCTTCCTCAAATAAGAATGAGATTTCTTTTCCTCAATTCTGCTACTGCTAAAAGTATACTGGAAAACACCACCTATATACAACTCAATAAAATTAAATTTATATGATTTAATATATTTAAATTTATATGATTCTCTCAATATAGTAAGAATTACTGTTGTACTATATTACTGTGACAACAGTGCTACTATGCTAAATATTTCGTTAATATTTACTTGCTATGGCAAACATTAAGTTCACTTAGGCCTACCTTAAATGGCAAGGTTATCTTGTTGATACTTTTTCAAGT
>WEKX01004453.1:0-43655 GCA_013390025.1 Pitta sordida | reverse complement strand
TGACATGGTCTAGCTGGGGGGTGTAGGGCTGGATGGTCCTGTGGGTCTCTCCTGGCTCGAAGTGGCCTGTGCACCTCTGAATGATCTAGGTTTATGTTTACTACTATGGGATGTGTGTTCGATGTCTCTACGGGTGTTAGATGGTGAGTTGGACTAGATGATCCTTGTGAGTCCCTTCCAACTCACAGTATTCTGTGATTCTGTGAACATCATTTACACTGACCAAACTGACCTGGAATATCCTATGCATATTTAATTTTTACTTCAAGAGAATGTAGCTGTATGAGACAGAATTCAACCAGGTGGCATTAGTTATTTAATTAAACAAATCAGAGACAAGTAATTTTAATAGTTATGAATACATTTGGGTAAAAGAGATTTAATTTTCAATATTATCCTGTGCATTTTGCACTTTGTCTTATTTTGTCAGATTCCTAGGCAGGGGCTTAAAACACCAGTGTATCAATGATTCCAAAATTTTAAATCCAGACATTGCTGCAAAAATCCCTCTAGAAACTCTGAGGAGCTGATCTTTCTTTGGCAACAAGACATACTAAATGACATCTTTTGGACCTTCCAGACACTTTTCTTTTGCATTTGTAATTTTTTTCTTTTTTCTTATTCCCATGGATTATGTAGATCACAACAAAGAAAGATTTTCCATGGCTATGAATAGATAGTAGAGATGTTTGAAAATAGAAACCGTTGGTGTAGGGTGGATGTTGAGAGGTGAACCTTTTGCTTTTGTATTATGTTTAACTTGACCCAAGGCAGTCATTCTATTTTCTCAACATTCTGTAGCAGAAAATCTAGCAAGCAATAAAAAACCAAAATACACCACAAAGATGCATACACTGACTTTACCCAGTGACCCACCTCTTAGTTTAATACATGCAAGCTAAAGAATTTTGCTAACAGATTTTTCCTACTTTGTTGTTACACACATTACAAAAAGAATTAATCACATCCCATTCCCATCTTCCCTAGAGTCATTCAACACTGGCTAACTGGCTGGAAAGAATTACATTAGTACCAGTCTATTTGATCTAATTCAGTTCTGCTCTAATAAGACAAACTTACAGCGATGGAAAGAGAAGACTTGCCTTATTCATTGAAGTCATTTTAGCTATAGTGCCAGTTTCGAACACAAGCCCTATGAGGAGCGACTGAGAGAGCTGGGGTTGTTCAGTCTGGAGAAGAGGAGGCTGAGGGGAGACCTTATCGCTCTCTACAACTACCTGAAAGGGAGGTGTAGCCAGCTGGGTGCCGGTCTCTTCTCTCTGGCTACAAGTGATAGAACAAGAGGACACAGTCTTAAACTGCGTCAAGGGAGATTTAGACTGGACATTAGAAGGAACTTTTTCACAGAGAGGGTGATCTCTCAGTGGAATGGGCTGCCCAAGGAGGTGGTGGAGTCACCGTCCCTAGAGGTGTTTAAGAAAAGGTTGGATGATGTACTTGGTGACATGACCTAGATATTAGGGTAATGTGTTATAGGTAGGATGGTGTGTTGTTAGTAGGATGGCAACAGGTTAGGTTAGGTTAGGTAACAGGTTTGACTAGATTAGATTAGGTAATAGGTGATAGGTTGGACGTGATGATCTCTAAGGTCTTTTCCTACGTTACTGATTCTGTGATTCTGTGATTCTGTGATTTCAGACATAACAGTTCTGGCATTCATCTGCCCAAGTTTGAGTTTAGAAACAGTCAGTTTACAAATCCAGTGGACATTTATTCAAGTAAAAGTGACTCTTCCAATGAGTTATGTTTAATAACACCCAAACATATTAGATAACTACAAATATTCTAAGCAGGCTATAATCTTTCAGGCTTTATGGGTAAAACAGTCTCTGAGTGGCATATCTCATGCTATCAGATGTATGGAACAATTTACAGGAGAAACATTTTTACCTTTAAACAACTCTTTAATCACATTGCTAATTAGTTATAAAATATCACACAGATTAACACCACAACATTCATTATCTTGAAGTCATTCTCTCTTCAATATTTTCTGAGGAAAATTTTAAAAAGCTGCTCTTTTTAGTATTACATAAATGCTATAAAGCTAACTCTTTCATTGTAGTTGATCGCCATTATCTCCATGGAAGTATATTTTAGGGAGAGGTAGTTATGACCTCTTTCATGATCTAAACTCCGCTATCCAAACCCACCAATGCTGAGTTGTACAAGGATCCACTTGATGTAATACATCACCTACAGATAGACCTCGTGGTCTCAATGCCTTAACTGACTACCTGTTGAAGTCTGTCTGATACCTAAGTCATGAAGGTGTTAGTATCGTCAGCTGCTACTTGTGGACTTGATAACTAAGTAGCTAAATTTTAGATGCTCAGCAAAGCTTTATTTGAACTCAATGAGTGAAACAAAGGGCCAGGTTACTTCTAATCCTGGTGGCATAAGCAGTATAGCAGTACAGAATCTCTGCTGTAGAGGAGTCTAAAAATAATGTTTTTTAATGATTGAGTCTACTTCTTGGTTCTTGCTTGGATGTTTGCAGATGACAAGGGATCATTTTGTAGAAAATCATATCAATCATATCAAATCATCATATCATATCATGCATAAACTCTACAATATTCACCTTTTGCTCTGTTTTTAGGAAAGTCACAAAAACATCAATTGCACCATATATTGCTCAGCTTATTTCTCCCAGTGAAACTTAAAACTCTGGTAAATATTATTTGAATTTTATATCATATGCTCTACTATAACCTCTTGTCGTGGTTTGACCCTGGCTGGATGCCAGAGATTCATCACTACCTCTCCTGGAGGTGAAAAACTGGAAAATAAAACTGGTCACAGGAAAAAAAGCAAGGCAAACTACAATAAAGAATATAAAGGATTTATTTACTAACTAACAAGATCAGAACTGCAAAGGAAACATAATTTAAAAGGCAACCTTTTCCCCCCGCCCCTCCTTCTCTTACAACAGATCTAATATTCCCTTTTTTCACCAGGAGACAAAGGGGGAGCATACCAGATCCAGGGTAGGAACCATCTCTCTGCCATTCCATAAAGTTCTCTCTCTCTCTCATGAGAGGAAAAGTCTTTCATGACCCCCTCCCAAGTGAGATCTCAACCCAGAGACAACAGTTCTTCCGAAATTCTCTGCTGTCCGAGAGTCACAGCCAGGATGCAGCTTTTAAGTACTGGTTTTTTTTACTGCGTCATGATGAGTCCATCCCAAAGTACACAGTTCAGATCCTACCACAATGCACAAAACGTCTGTCCAAAGGATCTCTGCTGAGCTCTCAGCTCCAGGCTTGTGTTTCTGGGCTCCAAAAAGCATCTGCTGCTTTTTTTTTCAGCTTGATCTCCATCTTCAGTCGTGACTTAGGTGGATTCTGCATCACCGTTCCTCTCTCTCTATTCCATAAGCTTACACCATGGTCTGTCCAATTTCACGAGTGCAGGGGGATGCCTGGAAGAACATTCCTACTCCCTCTCTAGTAGGCCTGGGGGGGCCTTCAGAGATTTCAGCCTCTCCACACAGGTTCTGAACTGGCACTCTACATCTTGCTACTTAGTTTTTTTTCTTCTCTCCCAAATATGTTTATTCACAGAGACATCTCTATCTCTATAACCTCGAATGCCATGGCAGCGCCTGAGGCCCAGGTGAGAGCTGATCTGTTAACCCCCTCGCTGCCAGAGCAGCAAAAAATCTAAACTAGGACACCTCTTTAGTGGTCTTTAAACCATGCTTATATTAACTGTTTTCTGGAATATCACGGAATATATGTTGTGCCAATTTTAATTTTTTAGATGAATCACCCTTAAATAGTCATTAGTTTCTCCTAACTTTAAGTAAATCACTAAGCAAAGACCTCAAAGATTCAAAAAATGCATTTAACATGGTTGCTTAGAATAGCTTTATATGAACCTCAATATAATAATGTAGGCCTTACAATGATAATCTGTATTATATGTAAGAACTGTCCAGCTTTCTTTAATGACAACATTATCTGTAGTTAATATATGGTTTTAGTTATTCTGCCAGGACTAGGTCTGTAAGGATAAATGGTACTAGAAAACATTTTCAATTTTGTCAGTACAGTTGGGTCTCCTATACCATGGTACCGCATGTCTTGTTCATCTCCTTCGAAGCCCTCCATCTGCGTAGAATGGCAGCTCATTAATATGCAAATTTGGCCCCAGTCACTCTGCCACCCTAGCTCTAGAGTGGCTGCAGGGTGTTCCCAGAAGTTCCTCGCACAACGAGGGGAGCGAAGCTGGTCTCCTCTGCCCCATGGGGCAGCTGAAGTGGACAGAGAAGGCATTATGGGGCTGCATGGACTTCTGAGCTCTGCCTACCATGTTCCCTCCCACGGGACATCCCTGGCATGGCACAGCGGCGGCCAGAACAAACTGTGCATAACTCTGCCAGCACTTAAACATGTGAGAGCAGCAGCCCGGTGGTTGCCTTGTCACCATGGTAACACTGCTTATGTTGCACTAGAAGAGCAGTGTCCTGGTGCTGAGGAGAGGTGCTTAGGACGCGCTGCATTCTCCAGGAGTTTTGCAGGCTCCCAGATGCACCCTGCAGAGACCATACTAGCAGAGTTTAAACCCATGTTTGACTCCAGCACTACATAAACTTATTTAGGTACAGTCAAGCCTAAAGTGAACAAACTTTTTCCAGAAATTGAGCTTAAAAACATCATGAACTCCTGCTTTCAAAAAAACAAAGCAAACAAACAAGAAAGCCTCTGTTAATGTGTAAGGTAAAAACAAAAGCTTGTAGAAAAGGTGACAAAACAGCACATTAAACTGGAATGCACCTGGCTTTTAAGCTGGCTGGCAGCTAGCCTCCATAGTAACATGGGATGCAAACAGGGACAGCTCAGTGTTGACCCAAATCTAGGATTGTAAAACCTGTCACAGGTCCTACTCAACCATTATTCTGCTCCAGCAGCATCCCCGACCCAGTGTATCTCTACTGAACTTTGCTTACAGTTTTTTTTAATTCACTGGGGATGAGTAGCGGGGACAAGTTCTTCTCCTAGCAGCTGGATCTGCAGCAGGGCAGGACCCCTTCCCAGTGGGATAGGGGCAGTGTCCCGTCAGCCCTGTGCCTTTTCAGGCAGTGCTGCCTGGTTAGAATAAGTGCAGTCGCTTTCTCTCTGGACACAGGTGGCAGAGCGGAACCCCCTCCCAATGGGAAAGGTGTAGTGTCCTGCCGGCTCCGCTGTCTCTCCTGTGGCACTGCCGGCATGGTGCAGCCAGGAGCAGCCACACCCGTGCACTCTGAGCAGCAAGCCTGGGGTGGCACGGACCGGCAGAGCAGTGCTGGCGGTCTGTGCAGTGTCCAGGGTAGTGGTGGGAAATTTGCGTATTGATGAGTGCCTACTTTGAATGTTCATGACTGTCGGTTCACGCAGTCATGAAGCAAGCCTCCTTAATCATTGAAAAATCACACAGGAAGGAGGTGAAGCTGTTACTTGGGGGGTGTAAAGTGGAAGAGATCTGACTATAATTGTTAGAGAGCTGAATTCCTTACAGCCCAGTTCTGTGTGAAACATTTCTATGCCTATGTATTTAGAAAAGGGTACAAATTTAAAAGCAATGGTAAGTCTTAGTTAAAGTTCAGAAATTAAAGAAAAAGCAAACTAATTAAAAAACCCTCATGAAACATTTCCTACAGACATATTGTTGCTGGAAACTTCTAGCTATTTCCTGCCCAAAAAAGACATAAATGTGGAAAAGGAGAGAATAAATATTTGAACCTTGACATTTAGTTTTTGAAACTACAGAGGTCATTTTCATTTCTTCATTAAATTATATATATATATATAAATTCAGTTTCTACTCTGTCTAAACTCATCTTTGCACTTAAAAATTCTTTATTTCCTAAGTCACTGCCTGGAAAAGTCATATTGTTCTGTGGCAGGCAATCACTGAAATAGCCTAAGGCCATACTGGCAGGGCTTTGAAGATTAAAAGTGTAACATTGAGCTGAATGTAAATGCAAAAGGGGAGACAATTTAGCATATGGAGTACTGTCAAACTGAACCTTTGAAAAAAATTGTGATATGTATGTTAGAAATGTGGCTGATGCACAAAGAAAAGCCTATGTGTTGCTGTTCCAGGAGTTCAGCAAGTGTTGCCTAATATGAGCTTTAAGATATCTACAGCTAAACCAGCACAGGAAAGCTCCTTGTCTTTCCTCATGCATGAAGGGCAATTGTATAACTTAGTTGAACTACATAATATAGAACTTGTAAAACTGGGCCACTCACTTGAGAGTTGGACTCAAAGATCATTGTGTGTTACTAATGCCATTGTGATAATTTTTACTGTAACCATTGTCATTTAGAAGACAACTCATCCTGTGATTCAGAAATGTGTCCCTGCAATATAAAATTGAAGAATTTAGTAAGGATTATTGAAACAAAACACACAAGTGAAAAAACCCATAGTAGTTGATAATCCATCTTGGATATATTTGGGATCTTTTGTCTAGCTCAAAATATGTTAGACACTGTAGAAAGATGGTTAGAATCTAAAGGGTGCTGGCCCTTTAAGAAACTGAACAAGCAGAGTCTTGAGGTTTTTCGAATAGCTCATAACATGTCCTTGAACAGCAGAAATAGAAGAATGTTTTGACAGTAGTTTCTTGGAGAAAACCACAGGTGTTTTGTTAGTAATGGCAAAGTAAAAGTTGCTTGGTAACGATGAGTTAGCAAAAGTGTAAATTCCTTGGCAAGCATGAATTAGCAAAAATGTGCTATATATTATCTGTTTGAACCCTGAATAAACAAGTCTTAGCTTTAATCCTTACTGGATCGTCGTTTTGTTCTCCGAAGTCCTGCTTCACTTCCAACAAGATACTGAAAGTCAGAGGATCCCNACAACCAGGGAAAAGGGACCAGTTTGTGTCTTACTTTTTTCTACGGGACATGTGGGAGGATGGATATTATGTGGAAGAGATAGATGGGTGCCAAAACGCTTCTGGAAGCTGCGGTGGGGCTGCTTTTCTCTGCTTGCCTGTGGGTTCCATCCCTGTGTGGGCACCTGTATCCAGGTGGAGTCTCTTCTCACAAGCAACCAACAGGGCACAGTGTCAAGCAGGGACACGGGAAGATTCAGGTACACATTAGGAGGAAGTTCTTTACAGAGGGAGTGATTGGGCATTAGAATGGGCTGCCCAGGGAGGTGGTGGAGTTACCATCACTGGAGATATTTAAGAAGACACTGGATATGACTTAGCACCGTGATTTAGTAGACAAGGTGGTGTTAGGAGATAGGTTGGACTCAATGATCTCAGAGGTTTTTTCAACCCAATTGATTCTGTGTTTCTGTGATTTCAGTGTAAATAGATGCAATGAGTCAATTTGAAGACAGAGCTGAAAGGACTCTAGCTCTAAAATTGCAAAAATTTGGAATCAATATAGGTAAATAACATTATAGTAGACTTACACAGGAACAGACCTTCCAGTTTTAAGTCTATGAAAAATAAAGGAATTGTACTGTCAAGATTACACTGTTTAGTTGACCATGCAAAGTCTCTCAGTGNTTGGAAGGGACCCACAAGGATCATCGAGTCCAACTCTTAACACTGTCTCCCTAGTGGGAATCGAACCCGGGTCTTCCACACGCCAGGTGGGGACACTTACCACTGTACTAAAGTGGATTTCTCCAATTTTCTTCATTTATCGAAGACAGTTATAGTTGATTTTTAAATTACATAAAAAAACGCCTGGCAGAACAGATCAAGGGGAAAAAACAAACCTTTATTTATATGTAAATATGTAAATATATAAATATGCAAATATAAAAATATAGGTTGGACTCAATGATCTCAGAGGTTTTTTCAACCCAATTGATTCTGTGTTTCTGTGATTTCAGTGTAAATAGATGCAATGAGTCAATTTGAAGACAGAGCTGAAAGGACTCTAGCTCTAAAATTGCAAAAATTTGGAATCAATATAGGTAAATAACATTATAGTAGACTTACACAGGAACAGACCTTCCAGTTTTAAGTCTATGAAAAATAAAGGAATTGTACTGTCAAGATTACACTGTTTAGTTGACCATGCAAAGTCTCTCAGTGTTCTCAAAACTATTTGTCCGCTTTAGGGAAGATGTGCCAAATAGCATTGGCTAACATTTTTATTTTCATTGTATTTGTTTTCTTTATGCTTGACTGCTTTTTACAATGCCATTTCCTATAATACTAACCAATCTAGCTTGCAATTTTTAAAGTATTGTTCACGATAAATAAATATATCTATCTGTCAGATATCAGAAAGAAACACAAATGTGCTGTGTTTTCCATGAATGACATATACAATTGAAAAACTCCCCAAAGTAATTTTCTCTCAGGTGCATCGTATGATCACATTTAATAGGCTTTTTGTTCCACATACCCAATATTAGAAATTCTGCATAATTAATATGGAAATAAATTTATTAGAACAATTGTATCAAAAATATAGCATATCTGATGGACGAGGAGCTTAGTGACATGGTCTAGCTGGGGGATGTAGGACTGGATGACCCTGGGCCCCTTCCGGCTCAAAGTGGCCTGCTAGGCTGTGAGGCATCTAGGTTGGTGTTACGCTCTGGGATGTGCTCTCGGTCTCTGTACGGGTGTTAGATGGTGAGTTGGACTAGATGATCCTTGTGGGTCCCTTCCAACTCATAATATTCTGTGTGTGTGATTCTGTGTGTGTGATTTTCACATACTACTTTTTTTTTTTTTTCTAACTTAACTTCCAAGTCTTCCTGACCTAAATGTGCAGAGTACATGCCCAAGAGAATCAGCTTTCAGGTGACTGATGCCTGGGAGGCATATGAATTTCCATGCATCGGAACCTTTCTTTCTGCTGGTAAACACTTGAAAACAGGAAAGCAAACAGAAAAAATCCTAATTTTTGCATCCGTATACCCAGAAGGTAGAATTCAAGATGGTGCTGCATCCAGTTGATGGCTAGTCTCTAGTGGGGTCACTCAGGGTTCAGTGTTGGAACCAGTTCTGTTCAACATATTTACCAATGATCTGGACAAGAGGATGGAGTCCATCATTAACAAGTGTGCACATGGCACCAAGCTGGGAATAAGAGGGTAGGAGGGCTCTGCAGAGGGACCATGACAGGCTGGATAGATGGGTTGAATCCAATAACATGATACTTAATAAGATACTTAACCAGATACTTAACAAGTCTAAGTGTTGAGTTCTACACTTTAGCTACAATAACTGCATGGAGTGCTCCAGGTTGGGAACTGAGTGGCTCAAGAGTGATCAGGCAAAAATGCACTTGGGAGTACTGGTTGATAAGAAGTTTAACATGAGCCAGCAGTTTGCCCAGGCAGCCAGGAAAGCCAATGGCACCCTGGTCTGTATCAAGAATAGCGGGGCCAGTAGAACTAGGGAAGTTATCCTACCCCAGTAGTCAGCACTGATTAGGCCACATCTTGAGCACTGTGTCCAGTTCTGGGCTCCTCAGTTTAAGAGCAATGTTGAGATTCTAGAACATGTTCAGAAAAGGGCTACGAGGATGGTGCAGGGGCTGGAGCATATGCCCTATGTAGAGCAACTGAGAGAGCTAGGATTTTTTAGCCTCGAGAAGAGGAGGCTGAGGAGTGACCTTATTTCTCTCTACAACTATCTCCACCCTCAGGTGAGGTTCGGTCTCTTCTCCTGGACAAACAGTGACAGAATAAGAGGACACAGTCTTAAGCTGCATCAGGGGAGGTTTAGACTGGGTGATAGGAAAAATTTTATCACTGAAAGAGTGATTTCCTATTGGAATGGCATGCCCAGGAAGGCGGTTGAGTCCCCATTGCCAGATGTGTTTAAAAGATTAGATGAGGTAAATAGTGCCATGATTTAGATAATAAGATAGTGTTAGGTAATAGGTTGGACTCAATGATCTCAGTGGGCTTTTCCAACATTGCTAATTCTGTGATTCTGTCTGATTCTGTGATGATGACAATACTCTTCTATAAATAGAAGTTCAAAGGAAGCAGTTAACAAAAATGCCTTACATCTGCTGAAACAGTACCAAAAAACCCCAACAAAACTGATGAATCCTATAATACTCCAGATACTACTGAATACAGATGCAGTAGCGCACAATTTTCATTGAGAAAGATGTGTTCTTGTTTTCAGAACTCATTGCACTTATATAGTCTTTTTTGCATATGCTCTCAAGAATTTAGACCCAAGAGATACTTTTTGAAGCCTTTTAGTCACATTAGGAACCACAAGATAACTAGAAATCCATTACTATGACCTTAATCCTTATTGGGAATTTGACATGATCCAACAAAAGGTACCATTTTTTTACAGTTTCTGTCCTTTCCTATCATCTGAGCAATCTCACTAACTGAACAAGTACAGTCGGCCCTCTTGCACTTCATGCCCCCCATATTGGGGCTTCAGATCTTAGTGGCATGATTTTTTAGTGATGAAGACCTGTTTTGCAACTGCGCATGTGTGACCTGCCGCGGCAGAAGTGGCGGTGGCGGTCCAGGCGGCAGCCTGGGTGGTGGAATGGGCGCAGGCAGAAGTGGGGGCAGTCCAGGTGGCGGCAGCAGCCTGGGTGACGGTGGCAGGGGTGGCGGCCGCGGTCGGGGCAGCCGCGGCAGCAGAGGCAGTGTGGCCGCCATTCAACGCGGAAGTCGGGCTATGCGGATGCCAATTAAGACCACGGGTGTGTGTTATAGGAGACGCGACTGTATTAACAGACTTATTCTCGCAGGTGTGGTAAGTATTTTTGCTTCACTATTGAGCTTCAGGATCTGAACCAGAGATAATTGTGAAATAGGGAAATGTGTATGTGTTCACCTAGGACATAACTGAGAAGCTTGGTTTACAATATGAAAGTACAGAAATGTATTTGAGAATTTGTCCAAAATTGCATTACTTTCTAGGGTTCACTCAGATGGTTATAACAATGTTAAGTGCTGAACACATGAGTTCCTGAGTGCTGGTGAAATGTTTTACCCATAGATTCCCCTTCAGCAAGTATATAGAAAGTCATTTTATAACTCTAGACACAGAATTTTATTGGCAGTGGAAACCAAATCCAAAGTTATCTGGCAAAGAATGATGACAAAAATTCCATTATAGAAAATAATGCCTTTTGTTTGTCTGTGTTCTTGTTACCAGTATTATTCTTTCACCTTCCAGTGATGGGAAAAGCATATGTGTCTTTTATGTCAGATTTAAGGGCTTCCTCCAGATCATTTTATCTCACTTGTTATTAAAGAATTAAATTCAACAGAAGAGAAAAATCTTATCATTTGAATAAACACTATAATAAAAGAAAAATCCACAAGGATTCAAACAGCCTTCAAAATTTACTTCTAGTAATATTTGATCTGGCCAGTCTAAGAGGTTTTGGATAATTAACGACTAGTAGATTTTAGTTTGTATGTGGTGACTATATTTTCTCCTCATGACTACATTATGTGACAACAAAAAATAGGTATTTTAATAATATAATTATTTGTCAAATCTTTGTTCAAAACTGCTTAGATTAAGATCATTGCTTTTAGCAATTAATGTTGCTATTCCTTCAAAATATGCTGAATAATACTAATGAGATTCAATAGATGTCAGAGGGTGACATGTCACTTGTGCATCAAATATTCAATTAGTAAACCAACATCTGAGTATATTTTTAATAAAATGTATTTTATGTACATAAATCATGGGTCTTTAACTACAGCTGCAGAACATTTTTTTTGCATTAAGAATCTTGTCCCAAACAAAAACCTTCCCATTCAGGGGGAGTTGGACTAGATGATCCTGTGGGTCCCTTCCAATTCAGCATAACTTGTGAACCTGTGAAAAGCTTAGGTTTAGTTAGAAATGTTAAGGAAAATACTTGATTCCAAGGCTTTTTATCAGAAAGAAACATTAGAGACTCACCTATAGCTGATCATTCCTTCCAAGATTAAAAATACACTAACACTAAAAAAAATCAATAATCTGTATATATCAATATCATCTTGTTATTCTAATACTGTAACTTCTAGTTCTCTTGTGTTCTTCCATATAATTTTCTTATTTTTGCTTGTGATGGCACAGCCTTTTCTGTGCTTTCAGATGACCAAGTTTCCTTAGATTCCCAGGTATGGTAGGGTAGGCAAAAGTGTTAACAGTTTTTCAGGTCTGATCTGTAAAGGCAGTCTGAGAAACACAGATCAGAATGCGGAGACTAAAATTGTGCCACATTTTAATGATTTATAACTTTTGAGGTGGGAGTGACTGTACTTCAGAGTTCAGTCCTTTGTCCTTGTCCTGCCTAACCTTTCCAACATATATCCAGTACTCTTTTACTTTATGTGATCCCTCTCGTTATCAGCTTCTTAATGTAAATCACTTTTAGGGGTTGTATTTTAATTTCGTATGGCAACTCCTGAGATTTTGCTGAGGATCCTCAGGAAAAAAAAAAAATCAACAGAAAACAAACAAACTACCAAACCCAAACAGACAAACAAACCAAACAAGCCCAATCCACATTTCTGAATAACAGAGATTCTTGGAAACAAGACAAAGATGAGAAAAACAGAGAGACTTGAAAGATATAAAGACATGTGAAATGTAAAGCTTGTTGGAACATCACTGGTATGCAGAAAAGAAATAGAAATCACACAACCGTGTTCCGGTCAATAATCAATCTAATTACCAAAGCATGGTCAAACACTACTTGTGGAAGGACCATTTTGTCTGTGCCAGGAACAGTGTAGTGTATATAGAGTATGGACAAATGGACTAACATGATCTGTGAGCAGGTGATTTAAACTGCCCGTGAAGAAGAACAAACATTTATCTGCATATCTTCATGTTTTCTTTTTCCTTTTTCGTTTGAATCCTGCCACTTGACAGTTGC
Organism: Pitta sordida; assembly: GCA_013390025.1. Lineage (NCBI taxonomy): Eukaryota > Metazoa > Chordata > Aves > Passeriformes > Pittidae > Pitta > Pitta sordida. The sequence continues at coordinate 30,789 of WEKX01004453.1, read as the reverse complement.
ATTGAATATGTCTTGCTCTTGCACTCTACAATCCCTCAAAATTCTTTTTGTGATGCAGCAAACAGGCAGGATTTTATGTCTCAGAATCACCACTAGTCACCGCTAGGCTTTCCTCATTGCATCTGTATGAAGGGTATTCATTCAGCTGCTGTTTGGTAAGTGGACTCTGGAGGCTTATGCAGATATAAGACATACAGAGCTGACATTTCTGACAGATCCTAATGGTTCCTTTTTTTCTCAATTGTTCCTTCATATGGAATGAAGCAGACACTTACGATGGCTGCAAGCGAGAGTTGTAGAAACTCAGCTGCTCAACTTCCTGTCAATGTTTCAGTCTCTGTAGACCTCATTATTTATAATTCCAGATGAACATGTGACCTTTTGGAATCTACAGAATAAAAGTGGCAAAGCATAAAGTTTTTGAAAATGTAAAGATATCCTTTTGGGTACTGGTGTGTTACAATAGTCAATCTGTTGTATCTTTTCCAGAGCTATCTTCCCCATGCAAACACCAATAGGTTTCCACTGTGTAATAAAAATAAGAAGAGAGGAAATTTCAGTTTGCTACAGTAAATTAAAAGCATAAAATAAAAAGTAAAATCATTGTGGACCGATGTTTTTTCGAAGATACTGTAGACAATGATAAACACCAAAAACACTGATACATAAACCTCTGATAGAGCAATCTTAAGAAGTTATTTGGGCTTTAAACTGACCTGCAGTAAAATGAAAGCATTCAATTTAAGAAATATTCAAGAAGTTCTGATATAATGAAATGAAGAGAACTAAATTCACGGTCACAAAATTCTCAGCAAAAACATGCTTCTTATATAGTGGAACAAAATACAGTGAATCATCTCTGTACCGCGACTTCTCCTTCACGACCTCGTCCATTATGACGCAGCCGTCTGCGAACTGAGCTGGGGAACGCATGTGCAATTGACTCTGCTCAGTCGAGGGGCTGTGCTGCAGAGCCTGTGGTGCGGGACTCACCCCGCCCTGCGGGGAGGGGGTCGCAATGGCAGCACCGTGCCCCTGGTCCCTGAACCGGGGGGAGACTTGCCCCACAAAAGTGAGGCAAGCTGTGTGCTGGGAGGGCGGAAGACCCGCAGCGGCAAGGGGCCAGCGCGAGCCGGCGGCAAGGGGTCTGGACCGCCCTCCCAGCACACAGCTTGCAGTGGCATTTAGAGACCTCCCCCTCCTGTGTGCTTCGCTGAGACCCAGCGCAGCACCACCACGAGCGGAGTGTTGCAAAGTTAAGGTTTTTCCAGGTTCCAAGAATGCCGACAGGAGCTCGGGGACACCCCTTCCCCACCACGGAGGCAGTAGAGGGCGTGGGCAGGGCGAGCACTGGGGCCAGGCCGGGGGGCTGGGGTGGCAGCGACACAGAGCTTGTGCTGGGAGCAGACACACAGTCACAGCAGCCGCTCAGAAATGGTTCCCTTTGCTCCTTTGTGCTGAGAGAGACAAGGGGAAGGAGCAGAGAATTGTCCGCAGCCCTGCGGAGTTCCGGGGGGTGGAGCAATGAGCATGGCCTGCATGCATATTAACGACCTGCAGTTCTTTGCGAGGTTAGGCTTTTGCGATGGCATTGGCCTGTCCCTTTCCTTGCGATGGAGGAGGTATAACTGTATTAAACCTTTTTCTTAACTAAAACTAAGTTTTATTCTGAATTCTAAGTCTTTCTAGAATGTATCTTACATTGCATTCATCCCATGTGGTGTTTCATCAGTTTATGTTACCCTTACACCCCAAGAGATTCTTATTTACAGTAAGTCCAGTTGTCAAGTGTAAAGAGGCAATATTGGTTAGTTAAAACAATGGCAATGTTATTTTAAATTGGCAAAATAGAATGCAAAATTAATAAAAAAGAACACATTAAAATTGCTTAATTTATAAGCAGGAACAACTTCTTTGTCAAAGAATGATATGAAAGATAGAGCTAATAATCTTTTGTCACCATAAATTATATGAGGCATCTGTTAGTTCTGGGAAACAAGGTAACAGGAATACACCTTTCCTTACAATATTGCAATATGCAGTTACCACCTTGAGTAGCTAGTAACAAAACATCAGTCAAATATTTCTTCAGCAAAAAAAAAGGGCCTTATTTTCACACAGTTCTTGTGATCAGATTGAGAAAAGTAAGGTTGTCTTTAGGATACTCTGTGGCTTCCTAGGGCTTTTGAAGAATCAGTTGCCTACATAGACATCAGCAGCATTGGAATATCTCCATACTCTTCTTTCTACAGCTTGTAAGAAAAATAATGGCAATCTAGATTCTTATGTCCATATCAAAGATTAGTTTTTTACTGATTCAAAGACAATCAGTCAGGCTAAAGATTTTGCATGCATTCTATAGAAAAGATTTACTTTTAGGCCCAGGAACAAGGAAAGAACATCATTTTCCTGCAAAGATATTTCCCAGAAAGCCCTATCAGGTGCCCAAAAGCCTACCCCAGGTTTGTCACCCATCTTTGTACTCATGGCTCATTCATATGGAAATTACACCATGAATCCTTTCATAATTATGTAATAAATTTCAACCTTGCTTTAACCCTTTTGACTCATCAGCTCCTATGTTTCACATTCCTCGCTTCATGTTTTGACTGGAACCGTTTTCTGTTTATATTTCATGACTGGAAAACAAGACTTTCTTAACTTTAGTATTGGATGTTAAATTTCAGGCCAAATGAATGCCTCTGAAATCTACACATTTTTCTAAAATCTTTCTAAAACTCACAAAAATTCCACAGTTTCACTAAAATCCCTAAATCTGTAAGCTTATATCTACCTCACAAAAATCTATACACTTCTGAATGTGCTCTTCCAACCTTTGGAGACTCTTGGGAGCCAGAGCGTCCACATGTACCTCACATTCCCCAACACAAAGTAGGAGAAAGAAACCTCATGGATGAGGGGGAGTGGGAACAGGTCTCCTCCCGTAGGGGTAAGGCATCCCGCTCCTGCCCACCACTATCCTTTCAGATGCCACACTATGAGTTACCCCTGCAGAATAGGTTTGGGATTCTGGATTTTGGGGATCAGGAGGATGACACGGGAGGAGTAACTTCACCTAGTAAATCACTGGGATCTACCTCTTCCATCCAAACAATCAGAATCTCTAGTAACAGAAAGAAAAGGAGGGTAGTGGTTGTCGGGGACTCCCTTCTGAGGGGAATAGAAGGTTCTACCTGCTAACCGCACCCATCCCACAGAGAGGTCTGCTGCCTCCCTGGGGCTCAGGTGCAGGATATTGCTGAGAGGTTGCCAAATCTAATTCAAACTTCAGATTATTGCCCCCCACTGCTCATCCAGGCTGGTAGTGATGAAATCAACAAGAAGGGATTCAGAGAAACTAGAGAGGAATTTAAGGAACTTGGCCATTTGATCAGCAGGGCAGAAATGCAGGTAGTCTTTTGCTCTGGTCCTGTAATGGCAGGATTGGAGTCTGAAAGCAATAGGACGATTCTTGCTCTTAATAAATGGCTGAAGGGCTGGTGCCACTGGAAAAATATTGGGTACTATGGCCATGGGGTGTACTTCACCAAACCAGGGTTGACAGACGCTGGAGGGCAGAATCTATCAAATAGGGGCAAAAGGATTTTGACCCGGGGGCTGGCAAGACTCATTGACAGGGCTTTAAACTAGGTTTGAAGGGGAAAGGGGATCCATTAGTCACTCGAGAGGACATGGAAACTGGTAAAATTGAGCCAAAAACATATTCAGCAACACAAGTTAAGTGCGTGTACACCAATGCACCCAGCCTGGGTAATAAACAGGAAGAACTGGAGGTTATGTTGTACCAGGGGCGATGCAATATACTTGCCATCACGGAAATATGGTGGGATGACGCACACGATTGGAGTGCTACATTGGCAGGCTACACACTCTTCAGAAGAGACAGGAGAGCATGCAGAGGTGGAGGCATGGCCCTATATATTAAAGCAACCCTTGATACCATAGAACTTGACATCAAGGATGATCAAGTGGAGAACTTATGAGTCAAGGTAAGAGGGATACACAATAAAACTGAAATTCTGCTCGAAGTGTGTTACAGACCACCAGATCAGGAGGAAGAGGCAGACCTACTGCTCTTTAAGCAGCTAGAGACAGCCTCAAGATCGGCTGCCCTAGTTCTTGTAGGAGACTTTAACCTGCCTGGTATCTGCTGGGAATTTAACACGGCCGAGAGGAGTCAGTCCAGAAGGTTCCTAGAGATAGCTGATGTCTGTTTCTTGATTCAGCAGGTGAGTGAGCCTACCAGTGGGGGAGGCTGTGCTTTACAAATAAGGAAGGGTTGGTAAGTGATATTGTGGTTGGAGGAAATCTGTGATGTAGTGACCATGAGATCATAGAGTTTTCAATTGACAGTGTGATGAGAAAGGGCATGAACCAAACCTCCATGCTGGACTTCCAGAGGGCAGACTTTGGACTGTTTAAGAAATTAATTGGGAGGGTACCATGGGAAAAAGCCCTTAATGGGAGGTGGATCCAGGAAGGCTGGACATACTTTAAGAATGAGCTCATGAAGGCTCAGGAACAGGCAGTCCCTTTGTGCCGAAAAATGAGTTGGAGGGGCAGAAGGCCGGCCTGGTTGAGCAAAGAACTCCTGAAAGAACTAGGGGAAAAAAGGAGGATGTACAGCCTTTGGAAAAAGGGGGAGGTAAGGCAGAGTGTGTTTAAGCAAGTTGTCAAGTCCTGCAGGAGAAAAAGTAGAGAGGCAAAAGCCCAGATGGAACTCAACCTAGCCATTTCTGTTAAGGACAATAAGAAATGTTTTCATAAATACATCAACAGTTAAAAGAGAGGATGCAACAACCTTCACTCCTTATTGGATGCAGAGGAGAATGTACAGTGAACCCCTGTTACTCGCGGGATGTTGGATCTGTTTCGCCTCACGCGAGTGGTGAAATCCGCAAAGATAGCGAACCCACTTCGTGGTCAAGAACGTCATGCCCGTAGCAAAGCCCCCTCCCCATATAAGGTTTGGAGGACGGTCCTGAGAGCGGGGCTTGTTTCAAATGTCTGGTTGTTCTCCACCAGGGCGGGGGGCAAGGGGGGTGCAGCACAGCATGACTAGACCCCGCGAGCAGCGGGACTGGCCGTCAATCAGACAGAGGTCGCTGTATGTTCTGAGCCTGCGCCCTGGTCACACATCTCGCGGAAAAATCACCCGCAAATACTGAATCTCACAAATACCAGATCGCGAATATGCAGGGGCTCACTGTAGGAGGTAAAGATGAGGAGAAGGCAAAAACAATTAATACCTTCTTTGCCTCCGTTTTTAACAGTAAGACAGATTGCCTGCAGGACAACTGGACTTGTGGGCTGATGGAAGGAGTCCGGGTGAAATACAACCCCCCTGTAATCCAAGAGGAAGTAGTTAGAGACTTGCTGAGCAGCTTGGATCCTCACAAGTCCATGGGACCAGATGGGATTCATCTGAGGGTGATGAAAGAACCAGCAGATAAACTCACCAAGTCACTCTTCATAATTTACCAACAGTCCTGGCTTACTGGTGATGTACCACAAGACTGGAAAGTGGCTAATGTGACACCCATCCACAAGACAGGCAGGAAAGATCATCCGAACAATTACAGGCCTGTCAGCCTGACCTTGGTCCTGGGTAAAGTCATGGAACAGATAGCTTTGTGTGCTATTACGCAGCAACTGCAAAATAATAATGACATTAGAATTAGTCAACATGGATTTCGGAGAGGTAGGTCTTGCCTGACCAACTGACGAGGTTTGAGGCAAACTCGGGGCTGAGCCAAAGAAAAAAAAAAGTCACCCCTACCCCTCACCAAGTTAGGAAAGAAACAAGGAAAGTTTGAAAAGTATAAACTATTTACTTTAGTAAACAGACAAGATACAACAGTGTTAAACAACAAAACCTGAGATATCCCACAAGTCCGGTGATGTAAAGAGTCCTGTGATGTGGAAAGTCCTGTACGTGAAGAGTCCTTCCAACTCAGAATAACCTGTGAACCTGTGAACCTGTGAATCCTCAGATCACTACCTTCTCTAAAAGTCAGAGATTTTGTGGTAGCTAATGGCCACTGAGGATACTCTGAGTAACAGAAGAACCTCAATAAAATTATTAAAATTGCAATATAGAAACTATTTCAGGTGTTGGACTTCTGGTTTAAAAACTTCATGTTCTTTCATGCCTGCCTGCAATATATACATTTATGAGTCAAGATTATATGCTGAATGCTAATGTTCCTGTCTGGAAAGTTTCTGTTTGCTGATAAATTTTCTTATCATGCTTTTTTTCCCATGAACAGCTGTACATTTGGCAAAGATATATGTTTACAGCCCTTAAGAGTTTATTTGGCAGGTGGTTTTTGGTTTTTACAGTCTGCTCGTTCTCTTAGATGATAATTATTTTTCTACCTTCTTTTCCTCTGTGATTCTGTGTATGGTAGAGATATCTATTTTGTAATTTCAGATTAATATTTTATCCTGTATGTCTGTGTATGTTTTGTCTGAATATATTTCTCTGTACTTTCCCTTACTGAAATTGTTGACTATTAACAGTAGTGTACTTTATAGACTGCTAGATTTTGTTCTTAAACAAACTAACTTAGCCTCACTTCAGATGTTAAGACTATAAATATTGGACTGTCTGATTCAGAGGATTCTGGCAATATTTGATCTGGAAGCTAAGTTGCACACAAATTGCATTCCACACCACTCCTTCTCTGCTGCTTTGTATGAGGAATAGTAGTGCAACAGAATGTCCAAACAGACCCCAGTGTCCTTTGAAGACTGGAGGTGCCCTCATGACCCAAGGTTTGCTATCGCATATCACAGGTTCACAGGTTATTCTGAGTCGGAAGGGACCCACAGGACCATCGAGTCCAAGTCCCAAGTGAATGCCCACCCAGGGATCAGGCCTCAGAGGATATCCTTAATCACCAAATTGTATTTCTTGTTGAAGGCAAAAAAAAATCAGCAAATGTGGCATCCATTTCACAGCCTTATACCAGAATCAGACAAACCTCATTAAAGAATATTTCTCTTCTAATCTATGATTTTTCTATTTGGTTTTTTGATGATACCTACCATAATACACAACATGATAGGTGTCCTAACATTGTCAGTTCTTTGTCTATAACTTTTTCCATCTCTCCTAAAGACTATACAAGGAGATAATATGAATTAAATTATACATTTTTGATTCAACAAAGTTTATAAATAAAGAAGAAAAAGTAGATCCTCTTAAAATAATTTTGAATATAACTTCAAAATAAATATATAGCTTTGAATTTGCACAGTTTTGAATAACTGTAGAGTCATTATCATGACATATTCTGGGCAATCCTTTTCTTGGATTCATCACTTATGATCCCCTTTACCTACAAGACTGATGTCATTTGTATCTGGCAGTGATAACTACCATACACTGTGGCATATAAAACCAATTATTATTCTGTATTCATACTGATTTCAGAAAGGTAGAGTTGTTCTACTATATCTTGAGGCAAAAATATATGTCTCTTTAATTGGTTTTACAAAAATTTTCGTGAATATATAATGACATTTTACGCGTTAGTTTTCTGAAACATCATTTGTCATGTCATAGTTTATACATATTTATAGTGAAATAGAAGAATATGTAGATTTGTGTAATAAAACAGGTTTATATTTTCGTATTTTATCTTGGGAGTTTGAGTAAAAAAAATTTTGATCATGAAACACTTGGTCTTCTTGCATCTTTTGGGACAATTTCAGTGCCAGAACTTTATTTTCTACAGGCTTTTATTATATTGGCTAAAGAAGAGGCAAAGTGACTCATACCAAAGCACAAATATAGAGCTCCAGATAGGAAAATATCTGCTCTCTAGAACCCCAGTCATATATGATTACAGCACTATCCTAAGGGAGAACAAAGCCCAAACATGTTTATGTAACTGGAATTCAAATTAGTGCATTCAGTTTTTCTTCACAATTTACATTGTTTAGATTTTAAATAAATCCATTTTCACTTATTTCTAAATATTTCTGAAGGGTGTTGTAGCTAATAACAAGATAAACCACTACACAGCAAGACTGAATATTACCCAGTACAAAAATACTAGAGGAGTATGTCCTTGGTAGAGTTTAATATCCATCACTTTCACTTCATATGCATTCATGATTGATTTTCACTCTTAACTCAGTTAACTACAAGTTTCCAATGTGGTCCACAGGTCCACAGGACATTCTGAGTTGGAAGGGACCCACAAGGATCATCTAGTTCAACTCCCAAGCAAACGCCCACATAGGGATCGAACCCACAATCCCGGAGCCATGGACCCCACGCTCCATCCATTCTAGCCTCCCATCACCTAGACCATGTCACTGAGTTCCTCATCCAGTCTTTTCTTAAACACCTCCAGGGATGGTTACTCCACAACTTCCCTGGGCAGACCATTCCAATGAGATCACTCACCTTGTGAAAAAGCTCTTCCTAACATCCAGTCTAAACCTCCCCTGGCGCAGCCTAAGGCCATGTCCTCTTGTTCTGGTGCTGGCAGCCTGAGAGAAGAGATTTACACCCACCGGATTGCAACCTCCCTTCAGGTACTTGTAAACAGCAAGCAGGTACCCTCTGAGCCTCCTTTTCTCCAGGCTGAACAACCCCAGCTCCCACAGTCACTCCCCACAGGTTGATGCAGAATCTGTTGTAATGTATCCATAAAAAATTAAAATATAAATCCTAATAGATATGTGAGTCTGAGAAAGACTTCATAGTCCCACAGGAACTAACACAAGGAAAGACATTGTGCGTAAGGTAAGTATATGCATATATATGTAGAATAGTATCTATTATAGCAGAGTGACTGGCATAACGTAAATCCATAACGTAAATCTTTATCGTACTATAATCTATAAGCGACAGATAGATAGACCTTGAAGAAAACAGGAGTTTCCTTCCTTTACTTTCTATATTGTTGTTAAGAGGGTTAATCAGGTTTTTCAGTCAGTTAGATCCCGGTAGCAGCTTTAATGATCTTCTCTTATAGCCTATAGTTTTTGCAAAGCAGAATTGACCTAAGATCTTACATTATTCCTGAAATACTATTCCCAGTCTCTTGCTTCCTGTCTGCCTACCAACCAAAGAAGTTCTCAGGTGTGATCATTGACACAAGCATGATGATGAGAAAGAGACCATGGCTGCTCTAGGAGACATGTCTCAACTGTTCTGATGGAGATACATGCAGGAAGTCAAACTGACCGGGCATCCACATAATTTTTGATACCATGTGCTTCGAATCTATGTTCCAGGTCTGCAAGCTGTATAGTTCAATTTTTTTTATTAAAAATTCTATTAAATTCTTTTGAATTGTGCTGATTTCTGGCACAAAGTAGTTAACTACACTTGAGGACAAAGCTAAGCAGACTTAGACAAACTTCTGTTTCAGTGGAAGATGCAACTCAAAGTGAAGTCTGCAATGCTATTTAAATCAGAGCTGAGAAGTGTAACCTTGATCTTAATCAAGACAGCAATAAAATACATCTTGCTTTCCAGGTGAAGTCTGGAATTCATACATGGTAGCAGTTTTGAACTACTGTCTGTCTTAAATTTCTTTTTATTTTCTGTTTGTGTTTGTTTTTACTCTTGGCCTTGTATTTTTGTGTCATTAGGGGATGACCTTGGGAAACTCTTCTCTCTTGTGTTTAGGGAAAGTTTTTCAAGGTTTGTGCACATACCACAGCAATATCAGTTAATATATCATCTTTCCCCAGCCACAGGAAGAAGTAGAGAATTGGCTTTACAATGAAATTCAATCAAATCATGTCTAGCTAAGAACTCTCCCAGTTCCACATATTTCCCTCTTTCCTGGCAGAGAGGAAAAAATTCCTGGGATCCAAATACACAGAAAAATGTTAGCAGAACTAGGAGGATCTCAGAAGGAAAAGGAGCCCTAACATGTTTAGTCTAGGATTGATATCTTGTTATATTTGAAAAGAGATCAGAAAATTTAATAATGAAAATACAAAAATAAAGGACTCTACACACATAGTAAAAAAAGAAAAATATTTATCAATAGAATGGAGAAAATAGAACTTTTTTCCTTATATAGTCTTAGATTTAGTCAAGTATGATATAAAGTTAACCTCAGTGTAACACTCTGAATACCTGAGACAATTGACATTTTATTACTGTGATACCTTCATCACTAAAAAAAATTTAAATTATTTTTTTTTCTGCAAAAGTATTTGTAAGTTGTAACCCTCAAAAAGTCTGGGTTTCACCAAGAGACTTCTTTGGGCTTGTTTGGTTTTTTTCTTTATTTTTTTTTCTCAGTACATTACTAAAATAGAGATTTTTCTTGCATATCATCATTTTCAGGCTGCTTAAACTTATGTTTCCTTTTAGAGAAGAATTCAACATATAGTTAGAGAATAAATTTTCAAAATTTATAGCTTCATAGAAGGGCAAAATATTTTTAATGTATCTGAAAAAACTACTATCATACCTTTTTTTTCCAATAAGTATTCATAGAACTGGAATAGACTACACAAGAAGAAATTAATGGCAGAAAATTTGTTTCCTTTACAATTCGTTCCTTCCCTTTATTATGCATTAAGGACTTTCTATGGTAATTGCTAATACAGCATCTCTCCGTGTAATTACACATAGTCTGCATCTGAGCAAGTACACGTAACACATTCTGGATATAATGAGAGCTGCCTGTTCTTATGACTCATCTGAGAAGTGCAGGCTGAATTCCCATGAAGTTGTTCACTGATCAGTGCTTAGTCTTTCAAATCAAAGTAAGTCACAAGAATACGGATGTTGACGCATCTTCATGCCAGAATACTCTACTGAGCCTTGGCTTGTTTACCACTGAATTACCTTCAAAGGGAAGACTTGCCTATATAAACAATTGAAGACCTTAATATGTAATTAATATGTTTTTTAACTAAATAGTAACAAAGTATGTGGTAATTTTACAATTAAAGGTATAGAAAATAACTAATTATTATCTTAAATATTTAATGTGAGTGTATTAATTAACAAAATGCCACTTCTTAAATTTAAAAATTGTGCTTGGCTCAGTTTCAGAATAGCTATAATTTTTAGTGCAAAATTGTTTTCACTGCAGGACTTTTCTTCCAAGACAAACACCTCTTAGGTTTGTCAATATAGATAGAGTCTTCTTTATCTGACTAATTTTATACACATATAAACCAGTATAATAATTTTACTTAAAAAATCACACCAGATATTTTTAAATATTTTTTAATTGAATAGCATTAAACACCCTTTCAATTATTGCTCCAAATTACTATATGATTTGGGTATGCAGTCAATACATTTTATTTCCTCTGGTTAACAAGAAGTAAAATAATATTTAAGTCCCTGGAATTAAGCTATGAATTCCAGTTGTATTTTAGCCTTTGAAGGATGGTTTTGAGTCTCAGTTGTAAACATTGTATGTCACTGGAGATAATACAGAACCACAACACTTCACTAAGAGCAGGGTAGGAGACACATTACAATATTTGGATTTCTTTAAGAGGCGTTACTTGAAATTAATTTCTGGCTTTTTTCCCAGTCTTCTTTAGTATTACCAGTGAGGTATTCTGATACCCAGGAATGAGTTCCAGTCACACTCTACATAAAGTCATACATACACAGAAATGTAGGATGGATGGCAGTGTTTGCAGTCACTTTTTGTCACTATGAAAATAAGCCTGAGATTTTTCACTTGAATTCAAGGCTAAAAAACATTTTCTACAATGCAATACAACACAAAGTCTAGAAATAGATTCTTTAGATCACACTGGTAATAGTGTTGACTCAAAAACAAAGGCCAGAAAGACATTTGAACAACACTGAAAAAGAAAAGGAAAAATAAAAAGTGGTGTCTGAAATAAGAATAGTATACTATATTTAGACACTACAATGGATGTCATTTGACTATTACATATCATATTTCCTTTATGTTTAAAGAAAGTCAATAGAAGATCAAATTTTGTGAGTTCTGCAATACCTAAACCCCTAGAATTTGAAGCTTCTGTGCAAGATTCTTCCAGGAGAGTCTGGTCCGATGATTTTAGCCTGAATGGAAAGAATGGAAGAGAAGAGAATAAAAAAATTGTTGAACACTCAACTTGTGAACATCTGAAAATACAAAGTTTGAAGAGCTGCGTGATCATCTTCCTCTTAAATGGGTTTCTCAAATGTGATGCAAAGGACATGCAGAGGGGAAAACAGTAAGTAGAGATGAGGGGATGGCAGAAATACTTAATACCTTCTTTGCCTCTGTTTTTAACAGTAAGACAGATTGCCAGCAGCACAACTGCACTACTGGGCTGATGGAAGGGGTACGGGTGAAATATAACCCCCCTGTAATCCAGGAAGAAGTAGTTAGAGACTTGTTGAGCAGCTTGGATCCTCCCAAGTCCATGGGACCAGATGGGATTCATCTGAGAGTGATGAAAGAACTAGCACATGAACTCGTCAAGCCACTCTCCATAATTTACCAACAGTCCTGGCTTACTGGGATGGTCCGAGCAATCACAGGCCTGTCAGCCTGACCTTGGTCCCGGGTAAAGTCATGGAACAGATAGTCTTGTGTGCTATTACGAAGCAACTGCAAAATAATCATGACATTAGAATTAGTCAGCATGGATTTCGGAGAGGTAGGTCTTGCCTGACCAACCTGATCTCCTGTTATGATCTGGTGACTCGACTGGTTGATGAAAAAAAGGCCATGGATGTTGTGGACTCGGACCTTAGCTAAGCCTTTAACATGGTTTCCCATGGTAAGCTTCAGGAGAAACTCTTAGAGCATGGCCTGGATAGAAGCATTTTATGGTGGGTTAGGAATTGGTTGGATGGACAAGCTCAGAGAGTGATGGTGAATGGTGTCACATCCAGCTGGTGGCCAGTCAGCAGTGGAGTCCCACAGGGATCGGTGTTAGGCCCTGCACTATTCAACACCTTTATTGACGATATGGACGAGGGAATTGAGTCCATCATCACCAAGTGTGCACGTGGTACCAAGCTGGGGGCAAATGTTGAACTACCAGAGGGTAGGAGGGCCCTTCATGCATCACTATCGACAGGGGGATGAGTGGCTGGAGAGTGGTGAAATGGAGAGGGATTTAGGAGTTATGATTGACAGGAAACTCAATATGAGCCAGCAGTGTTCCCAGGTGGCTGAGAGGGTCAATGGCATCCTGGCCTGTATTAGAAACAGTGTGGTCAGTCAGACTCAGGAAGTTATCCTTCCCCTGTACTTGGCGCTGGACAGATCACATCTTGAGTATTGTGTGCAGTTCTGGGCTCCCCAGTTTAAGAAGGAGCTGCTTGTGAGAGTCTAGAGAAGAGCAACAAGAATGGTGAAAGGACTGGAGAACAAGCCCTATAGGGAGCGGCTACGGGAACTGGGGTTGTTCAGCCTGGTTGTTCAGGTGGGTGTGAATCTCTTCTCTCAGGCTGATGACACCGGAACAAGAGGACATAGCCTCAAACTACGCCAGGGGAAGTTTAGGCTGGATGTTAGGAAGCGGTTTTTCACAGAGAGAGTGATCTCTCAGTGGAATGGTCTGCCCAGGGAGGTGGTGGGGTCGCCATCCCTGGAGGTGTTCAGGAGAAGACTCGATGAGGAGCTCGGTGACATGGTCTAGATGGTGGGAGCTTGGATGGATGGAGCATGGTGCCCATGGTTCCATGTTCGTGAGCCTGATCCCTGTGTGGGCGTTCACTTGAGAGTTGGACTAGGTGATCCTGTGGGTCCCTTCCAACTCAGTATAACCTGTGAACCTGTGACTTATTTAAAGGAAAACATAGGCCAGGCCTTCATTTATTCTGTAGAAGCGTTTAAGGTTTGCTTACTTCTGTAAATAAAACATAGGCAGATTGTTTATCTGAGGAGTGTCATGCATTATTTCAAGGTGTAAAGTCTTACATTATTGGTTATAAATGTCATTTTAAATTAATAATAGGTCTAACAAGAAAGGTAAACCAGCCATGTATTTAATATACTTTTGCATTTCAGTGGAACATAGTGCCTTTTTAGAGAGGTTACTGCCTTTCATCATTATTTAATCCTGACAAAGGTTATATATATTGTAATTGTTATGGAACAAATGCAATTACATCATAGTTTTAGTACAACCACAGTATCTGTATTTAGAGGATAATTTGAGTGACAGTTTGTTTGCACATTATGAACACTACAGATCTTTTTTGATGTCATTCTAATTTACCATAGAAAAGCCTTCATGTGTAAGAAGTATTCAAATGTTCATGAGATTTCTCTTCATATGATGTACGTTTTATTTTCCAGTGCTTAATATTGAACAGTCTATCATAAAACATAGCCCAATATGCTTGGTTTCCTCTACAAGGTTCCCTTGAAGATTTCGTTGCATGACTGTCTGGAATGTGCAAATTATAATTTGCAGCAGAGTATTCTGAGAGCATAACATTTGCCTTAGGAGCAATGCGGTCACATTGTATTTCAAGGGCAGATCCCAACATTGAACTACCATCCTGACAGAGTTCATTTGTCGCCAAGAATTACACTATGGTAGCGGTCAGAGCCATAGAATTTCCTTGTTTTATAAAGAGGTGGTGCAACTCTTTAAGTACATTTAAACAAAATGCTGAAATTATTTTCTGGGGGTTTTATGGTATTTATGTTAATTAATACATTTAACGTCTATAGATAGAAATGTATAGTCATCTAATCACTTGAAAACATAAACAACAGTTCAAATAATCAGTTTGAAAAGTTCCATAAAGAGAAGATCTTCCTTAGGTGTCCACTGCTTGATTTTTTTCTTTCTGTCAAGTATCTCTTGCAAACTCCTGTCACACACCCATTATTGAGTCTAACAGATGGATGAGTGGCTCTTCACCCTGTAATGTTTGTAATAATGATGCGTATGTGTGGGTCCCTTCCAACTCATATTTTTCTGTTGTTCTGTGTGATTCTGTATGTGACGAGGTTTGAGGCAAATTGAGGCTGAGCCAAAGAAAAAACAAAATAAACCACCCCTCCTCCTCACCAGGTTCAGAAAAAAAAACAAGGTAAGTGTGAAAAGTACAAACTATTTACTTTGGTAAGCACACAAGTTAAGATACAATAATATTAAACAACAAAACTTGAGATATACCACAAATCCGGTGATGTAAAGAGTCCTGTGATGTGGAAAGTCCTGTACGTGAAGAGTCCTGTCGGTCTCAGTGAGATTCCACCAGACAGTTCCAGAAGAAACTCCTCAGGTGCACAGAGAGCAGCTAGAGCTGAGAGTCCTGATGCATGCACTCCAGGGGAAAGCAAGAGATGATGAGGAAGAACCCCCGGAGACAGGGGAAGGGAATTGCAGGCCCTCTCTCCCTCCTCTAGTGGCTGGAATGCAGCAAGAAACATGTCCAAGGAAAAAAGCAAAAAAGGAAAAGGAAAAAGAAAAAAAAAAAGAAAACAAGAAGAAAAGGGAAAAAAAAAATTTGCAAAAAAAAATTTGCTCTCCCAAAAGCTGGAGAAAACACCACCAGAGCAGCCCTTCTCCAGCCCCACACAACCATGGCTACCAGAGAGCTCCAACCAGCTCCCTGCCTCTGCCGCCGCTGTGTGAGCTACCCCAAAAAATTTTTTTTCTTCAACTGCAGCTTCTCAGTTTTTGAATTTTTTGTTCTCATCTTCTGGATAGAGAGAGAAAATGACCTTGTGTCGTGGTTTGACCCTGGTTGGATGCCAGAGACCCACCCCAACTTCTCCTGAAGGAGAGAACTAAAAAAAAACAAACTGGAAAATAAAATGAAACTGGTCACAGGCAAAAGAAGCAAGGCAAAACTATAAATAAAGAATATAAAGGGTTTATTTTCTAACTAACAAGATCAGAACTGCAAGGGAAGCATCATTTAGAAGGCAACCTTTATCCCCCCACCCCTCCTTCTCTTACAACAGATGTAATATTCCCTTTTTCACCAGGAGACAAAGGGGGAACATAGGGTAGGGGTAAACCAGGCAAGTTGGTATTTCTGACCAGATCCAGGGTAGGAACCATCTCTCTGCCCTTCCATAAAGTTCTCTCTCTCTCACAAGAGGGAAAGGTCTTTCATGACCCCTCCCAAGTGAGATCTCGACCTGAGGACGACAGTTCTTCTGAAAAATTCTCTGTTGTCCAGAAGTCACAGCCAGGATTGCAGCTTTTAAGTACTGGTTTTTCTCTGCTTCATAATAAGCCCACCCAAAAGTACACAGATAGATCCACCACAAGGCACAAAAAGTCTGTCCAAGGATCTCTGCCGAGCTCTCAGCTAGCTCCAGGCTTCTGTTTCTGGGCTTCAAAACCATCAGCAGTTCATCCAGCGTTACCTCTCCATCTTCAGTCATAGCTTAGATGGATTCTGCGATCCTGGTTCTCTCTCTCTCTGGTCCATAGGTTTTCACTATGGTCGGTCCAATTCACAAGCAGCAGTGGGATGCCTGGAAGAACATCTCTACCCCTTCTCTCGTGGGCCTGGGGGCCTTCGATCTCTCAGCCTCCCAATGCAGGTCCTGAACCGGCACACTACATCTTGCTACTGAACTTTTTTTTCTTCTCTCCCAAATATGTTATTCACAGAGACGCCTCTATCTCTATAACCTTGAAGGCCCTGGCAGCACGGAGAGCTCAGGAAAGAACTGAGCTGTTAACCCCCTCGCTGCCAGAGCAGCAGAAAACCCCCTAAACCATAACATCTTGGTGTTGCCAAGGACCGGTATCCACAACCAAATACCTCATAAACTGAAGCCAAAACACAAAGATATGGAATATATACACACCACCGTAGGACAGTATGGTTCCTTTCATATAAAGTCAATGACTAGAGTTACGTGTCAAACTTAAGCTAATTGCCTGGATTCCTTCTGTAGTGCCTAAAGCTAAGACTCTCTAAAGGCAAATTGCGAACTCCCAAAAGGCAGCTCATCAGCACTGCCTTTGATATCTGTTCTAGGATAGACAGAAACACCCTTTAGAAGAACATGTCTATTGTCCAAACCGAATGCTGAGACAAGGCACTTAATTTCTGATAGTAAAATTTACATAAAAGCAATCTCAGACTTAATCAATTACTAAATATAAATCTATCACTAGAAGAAGGAAATACTTCACAGTAATGAATACAACAAGTTTTCACAAGGACACTGAGTACAAACAAGATCCATCAGATCTGAGATACATACAGGAAATTTGTATTGCATACAAGACAGCAATGTCGATTTCCAGATTTTTAAATGACACTGGTTATCCACAATGCAAACAGGTACATGGTGATATTTTTTTAAAAAGTAGATTTAGTCATATTAAAAACCTAATGAGGACATACATATGTCTTGAGTCTCATAAATTTCCTTATATAGGGGCCATTAGATCAACAGAAATATTGCAAAAAGAAAAAAACTCAAACACCACCATCTACATAACAGATGAAGTGGTTTGTTTTAAAATGGTCTGAGAGAATACTACTCCGTCCTTTTACGTGCCCATCGGTCTTTCAATTCCCTATAATAATGAAATAGCTAACATCTGGAAACCATTTACTAGGAGAATATAGTGACTTTATCAATTCATTCAGTATTCATTATAAAGTCACTAACAAGTCTCTTCATATTTCTTAGGAATCTCACATAAGGTTTAATTGTCCTTATGCATCTAGCTTGCCATTCAGTTGCAATACAGTATTCCTCCAGAATTTGCTGAGCGTCTAGATAGGTCCCGTGAGTTATGAAATCCGTGAAGATACTGAATCCATAAATATTCAACTACTCCCTGCCTGTAACCACGCACCCTCTACTAATAAGGTCTGGAGAGGCATTCCTGGGTGTGTGGCTTGCACTGTAACACTTCATTAAAGCAGAGGAAGTGCCCTTTGGTGCTTTCTGGCCGCGAAATCTGGGGTGCGAGACATTCTGCTCACGTGCGCGGTCTCACAACTCACTGTAAATCCAACTGTGATTAATTGAATACACGAATATGCAAGCTGCAAATATGCAGGGGATCACTGTATATTTGTTTAAATGACATCAGTTTGTTGTCAGATTTTCTCTAGACAACAAATCTATATGCCACATTGTGGTTGCTGTATTACCTTTTTCTTTTATTTAGAGACTTTAGAGACTTTTTTTGTGCTGCTTGCTTTCTTTTAAACTGAGCAGTTCTCATGAAGTTTCCAGTCTTTACACCAAAAACATTGTTAATGGTTATTCAACATAATCTTTTAAAGGATGGCATGCAGAAACCTCTGGTTTTAGCTACTTTTTTCATAAAATTAGAAAAAATATGAAGGCAGGAGATAAATCTCCAATTTAAGAGAAAGAGCATGTGGATTTTTTCCCTTTGACACCACTGCCAGAAGTAATTATGAGTATGTTTAATTCCTAGTAGTTTATCACTTTCAGCTGTTAGCCTCTGTGCAAAGTTTAAACTCGCAGAGGGAAAAAATCAATGAGTACGTTTCACAAGCTTCCTGAAAACTAGCATACACAACACATTCTATGCTGTCAGGAAGGTTCTCTTTAAATTCAAATTTTTTTCTTCACAGAAGATAAAACATTTTTAAAGAGGAAAAAGAAATAATTTTCTTTTTTCACTTTCTGTGTGAAGGGACCTCTTTCAGAATTTTCGCAGTTCATCCATTTTTTATATATATAATTCACACTCTGCAATTTATTGTGTGTGTTCTCTGATCTAACCGTTCCTGCTGGATGGTATATAATACGAACACAGTTGGTTTTTATTGCCATATAGAAAAGATTTCTGGAAAAGAGTGGAGAGAGAGAGGCCAGGTGAGGTTCTTTTGTCTCCTTCAACCTCTGCAACCAAAGTCTTATAATGCTCTCACATAAAAATTATTAAGTTCTCAGATTAACCAGATTTTTGTCTCATTTTGTTATATGGGTTTTGTTATATGAGTTGAGTTCCACCTAACCTACTAACCACTAAGCAGCTAACCTTGTAAGTCTCTTGTACTTATAAATCTGTAGTTGTTTCTACCTTTACACTCTGCCATGCCCATGACTCCTCTGTTAACACATGGCCACTCTTTTGCCCATTCCAGTGGGTAATTCAAATAACCTTATTTTGTTTATTGGAAAGTGATTTTAAAGCATGATCTAGTGCCCAATTTTTTTCTAATTCCAAGTTAGTTAAAACTAAAACTTTATCCATTATGCTGAAGTAATCAGTAACAGCAACAGTTTAAAAAAGTGATGCAAAGTGTGTAAACCACATCAGTGGTTGTGACTTATTGCCACAAGAGGGAGTGAATCCCAAAGACAGTGATATGATCCTTCTTTGATAGCCGAATTTCCAAGATTCAACTGAAGGACAGACAACCAAAACATTCAAGCTAATCATAGCAGCACACATTAGAGAAATGACATCTAGGATAGTTTGGTCAGAACCACTGAGGGGTTTTATATGATCATCAACACCAACAATTACATTAGAAACAAAATTAGATGATGATTTCTTTGTTTCCAACTTCCTCTGCTTAAAGAACTCTGAGAAGTTATCACAACATTTGAAAATTATTCTCACAGAGAATTATTCAACCAATCCAAACAATCCACAATCCAAAAAATAAGTGGACTGTCAGATTTGTAAATGACCTTCAACAGTAAAGACCACACTGCAGCTACCCAATTACCTGGTCCCTTGGTTGCCTAACTGATCTATGAACTCAAATTCAACACCAATCTGGAGATTTAATATAAGTATTTCAATGTTAAAAGACCTGGACCAAATCTACTGAAACAATGAGGAGTAGCTAAGTCCTCTTGTGGTTTTCAAATGGAAGCTAGGAAATATTGAGTGGCTATAATGTATAATCAGTTATCGTGTTCTCTAGAATTGAATGCAATTAACTTGTATTTTCATGTTTTCTGCTAAATTCACAGCCATATTCACTGTATCCCATCTGCATCAATAAGCAAGCAATGGAGAATATAAAACAAATCCCTCTTGTTTTTATGCAAACTAGTTTCATTTTCCTTCTCTTGTTGTTGACTTTGCTTCTGGTTTGGCTTTTTCCGTACGTTAAGTTAGTCAATCATTTGCACAGACAGATACTGCAACAAGGAGGAAACTGAGAACTGCATCTGTCCTTTCATCACTCTCTCTTTTTTTTTCCATCTCTGTTCCTTTCTTCTTCCCGTTCTCCTTTATATATGTGTTCTACCGAAAACAAGTACTAAGAATTTTCAGCAACAACCAGAGTCGAGGCAAAATACTTAAGAGTTCCCTGTTCCAGCTTTCCAGAAACATGACAAAACAGTACTTTTCTCTGGAGGACATTTTTGCTTGAAAGAGGAAGGGAAAGGAAAAAGGAAACTAAGAGAGGCAGAGGATTGATTAAGGAGAACATAGGATTAGTCATCCATTTGTTCATGTGTATACTAATTCAGTCATTTCCACTGTGCCTTGTTTGCAATACAGTTGGGTCTTCTATATCCCACACTCATGGTCTTATTTGGGACCCACGTAGCCTGACTTCTGTGTTGAATGGCAGCTGCGTCGCCTCCGCCGCAGCCACGGCCCTCGTGGCCACTGTGGTCACCACCATCACCTGAACCATGCTCCCCCCATTGCTGCCCACGCCCCCACCATCGCCCATTCCACTGTCCAGGCTGCTGCTGCCACTGTGGCAGCAAGTAGCACATAGGCAGTTGTGAAACGGGTCCCCTACATCGCTAAAAAATCATGCCGCTAAGATCTGAAGCCACAATATAGGGGGCAAGAAGTGCAAGAGGGCTGACTGTATCTCCCAACTACTGAGGGAAATATCAAAATGTCCCTTATTTCTACCCTGTTGCACTTCTTGTCATTTCATGTCACTTACAGGTTGAGATTATTAGGCTGAAAGAAATTAGGATTTTTTTCTTCCTTCAGTACCCCTCTTTAAGGAGAGATGCCTGGACCCATCCACAAGAGGAGCAGGAAAGATGATTCGAGCAATTACAGAACTGTCAGCCTGACTTCAGTCCCGGGCAAAGACATGAAACAGATAGTTTTGTGTGCTATTATACAGCAACTGCAAAATGACCATGACATTAGAACTAGTCAGCATGGATTGTGGAGAAGCAGGTCTTGCCTGACCAACCTGATCTCATTTTATGATCTAGTGACTCGACTAGTTGATGAAAAAAAGGCCGTGGATGTGGTGTACGTGGATCTTAGCAAAGCCTTGGACACGGTTTCCCATGGAAAGCTTCAGGAGAAACTCTTAGACCATGGACTGGACAGAAGCATTTTATGTTGGGTTGGGAACTGGTTGGATGGACGAGCTCAGAGAGTGTTGGTGAATGGTGCCACATCCAGCTGGCGACCTGTCACTAGTGGAGTCCCACAAGGGTCAGTGTTAGGCCCGGCACTGTTTAACATCTTTATTGATCATATGGACAAGGGAACTGAGTCCATCATCAGCAAGTTTGCAGATGATACCAAGCTGGGGGCAAATGTTGAACTGCCAGACGGTAGAAGGGCCCTTCAGAGGGACCTTGACAGACTAGAGAATTAGGCAGACTCCAACAGTATGAGATTTAACAAGACTATGTGCCAGGTTCTTCACTTTGGACATAACAACCCCATGCATCGCTATCAGCTGGGGAATGAGTAGCTGGAGAGTGGTGAAATGGAGAGGAATTTAGGGGTTATGACTGACAGAAAACTCAATATGAGCCAGCAGTGTGCCCGGGTGGCTAAGAAGGCCAATGGCATCCTGGCCTGTATTAGGAACAGTGTGGTCAGTCGGACTAGGGAAATTATCCTTCCCCTGTGCTCGGCGCTGGTCAGACCACATCTTGAGTACTGTGTCCAGTTCTGGGCTCCCCAGTTTAAGAAGGATCTTGAGCTGCTTGAGAGGGTCCAGAGAAGAGCGACAAGGATGGTGAAAGGACTGGGGAACAAGCCCTATGGGGAGTGGTTAGGGGAACTGGGGTTGTTCAGCCTGGAGAAGAGGAGGCTCAGACGTGACCTGTTTGCTGTGTACAACTACCTGAGGGGGTCTTGCAACCAGGTGTGTGTGAATCTCTTCTCTCAGGCTGACAACACCAGAACAAGAGGACATAGCCTCAAACTACGCCAGAGAATGGATAGTCTGGATGTTAGGAAGTGGTTTTTTGCAGAGAGAGTGATCTCTCAGTGGAATGGTCTGTCCAGGGAGGTGGTAGAGTCGCCATCCCTGGAGGTGTTCAGGAGAAGACTCGATGATGAGCTCAGTGACATGATCTAGTTTGTGGGAGGCTGTTTGGGAGTTGGACTAGATGATCCTGTGGGTCCCTTCCAACTCGGAGGAACTTGTGAACTTCTGAACTTGTGAGACTGTTTTTAATTATACTTTTACTATGCAGACTCCAGCTGCTACTACATCACCTGCTACTACATGGCTTATGCAAGACTCGATCTAAGTCACCACCATTTCAGTTAACTACAGTTCCTGAGCTGTGTCATTAATATGAGATTTAAGAAGTTCAAGTGCCAGGTTCTTCATTTTGGACATAAGAAACCCATGCATCACTATTGGCTGGGGGATGAGTGGCTGAAGAGTGGTGAAATGGAGAGGCATTTGGGAGTAATGGTTGATAGAAAACTTAATATGCACCAGCAGTGTGCCCAGGTGGCTAAGAGGGCCAATGGCATCCTGACCTGTATCAGGAACAGTGTGGCCAGTAGGACTAGGGAAGCTGTTCTTCCCCTATACTCAGCACTGGTCAGACCACATCTTGAGTATTGTGTCCAGTTCTGGTCTGCCCAGTTTAAGATGTTGAACTGCTTGAGTCTTGAGCTGTTGCCCTGAGAAGGGCAACAAAGATGGTGAAAGGACTGGAGAACAAGCCCTATGGGGAGCGACTGAGGGAGGTGAGGTTGTTCAGCTTGGAGACGAGAAGACTCAGAGGCGACCTGATTGCTGTTTACAAGTACCTGAAGGGAGGTTGCAATCCGGTGGGTGTAAATCTCTTCTCTCCAGCTGCCAGCACCAGAACAAGAGGACATGGCCTTAGGCTGCGCCAGGGGAGGTTTAGACTGGATGTTAGGAAGAGGTTTTTAACAGAGAGAGTGATCTCTCATTGGAATGGTCTGCCCAGGGAGGTTGTGGAGTAACCATCCCTGGAGGTGTTTAAGAAAAGACTGGATGAGGAACTCAGTGACATGGTCTAGGCAATGGGAGGCTCGGATGGACAGAGCATGGTGCCCATGGCTCCGGGATTGTGGGTTCGATCCCTTTGTGGGCGCGTGCTTGGGGTTTGGACTAGATGATCCTTGTGGGTCCCTTCCAACTCAGAATGTCCTGTAATCTCTGATCCTGTGATTGACAGTGAACATATCCCATGGAAAGAGCAATGTATTCTAGATGTAGACAGACAGAAGGTACTGTTCTACCACATTCTTGGCCTTTTAGGTACCTCTGAGAGGATTCTGGATATGATTCTTTTCCAGAAGCTCTCCTGTACCCATTTGAGCTATATGTATCTGGAGAATTGGTGTCATATTCAGCGTAGAAATCAGCTTCAGTTGTAGATTGCTAAATTTTGTGCTTGTGTATATGTTACGGACATAGATGATAGGTTTCCTCTGCTATTAAAATGACACAAAATATTTGAGACATTTACAAACGGATAGTAGATACAAAAAAAATCTAGGAGAGATATATGCCCTCCTGCAGTGGCCTAGAGATCAAGTTTTCTCTAGACTTCACTAATTAAACATCGTGAGATTCTGACCTTCACTGTTGGCACCTATCTAAAGGCATTCACATCTAGGTATGTGAGTTTCAAAATGAATTTCAGACTTGACATTTTGCAGGAAATTGGGGTCCTGTTAGACATGAACTATGTTGTACCTATCACAAGAGTAGTATATTTGGCTTCTCATGGCAATTATCTATCCTAAACATATAAAAAAATACTTTGAAACACGGATCATATAGGATTAAATTTTAATATTTATTAAATCCTCAATACATTTATTTATGTACATATTAATTTCTAGTATTGTTTCTTTTCTCTGTCACCTGTGATGACAAAAATTGGTCTAGATCTTTAAAATCTTAGAGCTAGAAACAAAAAATTTAGGCCTTATTGGGTACTGACAGAACAGTTCTGGATCTTTGGATTCTTTTGGCTTAGAACCAAAACTAATATATGTTAGACACTGAAAATATTTAATCTGGTTCTGATTTAATTCAGTTCCATCACTAAATTGTGGAAGGTGATTGCGTAAGGTTTCAGTATGATAATTGAATCTTTGCTATTGGCATTTGGATCTGCTAATAAATAAGAATTCATTAACTTTTTCAAACCCTCATATCATGTTGCTTCTATCAGAGATCTGCTACCAAGTACACACGACTGAAGCTTGATCATTTGAACTCTTATTCTAGAATATATTAAGTTCAGTTCTACAGCTTGCGAGTTATACAGATTAATGAGAGCACTTATAAGAATCATTTGTCACTAAAATGAAAATTTTAATCAAAATAATCGGAACCCTTGCACAAGACCTAATGTTTGCTAGCAGAAAATGCCTATCTTCTGAAAGCAAAATTATTTACAAGATTAGTTTCGACGAATGTACTGCTTTGGACTTTTTGATTTTAAAAAATAATTTTGTTTTATGCTTTAAAGTGTCTTTTAATATATGAATTAATTAAACAAATCTTTAGAAGTAAAATTATTAATTATAAAAAAAAATAAGGTAAAAAGTCTTTCAACATATGGAATGACCAAATGGGATTACTTGGTGTAGACAGCTGTTGCATGTTTTTTTTTTCTTTACAATTTAGACATTTGACTTCACTTAGGATTAGAGAAAAAAAAATCTTGAGTATTTTTCCAAAATGGGAAAGATGTTTTCCCCCAGTCTAATACTGGCATTTATGAAGAAGTTTTTCAAGGGCATAATAATGAGGTGATAACTCCCACTGCTGAGACAGATCTAGAGAGGAGGTAGAAATGGATGTCAACTCCCCATGGATTCCATTTCTACATTACTCTGGCAATTGTAGTATTTAAAATATATAGCTCAATTTACTGGGATGCTGATCTCCATCAAAATGTTCTCTGAAAAGAAAGACAAGCAAATAAATCTGACCTATGCTATTTACAGGAATAAACTTTCATGGCATCTTTGTTGAAGGTAGATTTGTATTCTTTTCTGCTCAGGTGTTGCCACGAAGATGGGTTCAACTGCGATATTACAATAGGTTTCATTTGATTTTAAACTTTAAGTTTCAAATGTACAGAACATTCATACCTACGAGTGAGTCAGCTGCACTGGAATTTTTGGGGTTTATTTGTTTTTTTAGCTTGTTTGAAAATGTCTATTTTGACATAGTTTTTTCTTAGAAATTAAAATATTGAGCATGGCATGAACGAAATAGCCAATGGCATGCAGACATAATCATTACTCAGTTCAATTGTTACTTTAACTGTGATGCACATATACTATGAAGTGGATACATATTTAATCACAGTTGCATTCTCCTGTTGCTTAACTGTTCTCCTCTCTTGTCCCTAACAGCCAGGTCTTTCTGCAATAAGGTCATGGGTTGTATACCTCTGGGAAAGGAATATATTTGTGTGTGTGTGACTTCATAATATATAGCATAAATGTAACATGGCTGTTACATTTGACTGACAAGACTGTTGAAATTTTACTGCGAATAAATCTGCCTTTTTCTGACCAAAGCAATATTCTTTGAAAGATACAGGGTTCCCCTATGACTTCAAGGGGAAAAAAATCCCATAATACTCTGATGTTAATATTCTAATTTTCTTTTCAGTTTTGAACCTGATGTCAAAACGGTTGGCTATGGTACCTTTTAAGACAGAAGAACCTACAGAGTAATAGATTACATGTTTTCTTCCTTTTCTAATCTATTTGGTTGCTGCAAATTGCTGCTACTCTACATCACCTCCTCTATTTGAGATGATTTTGAGTTCTAATTGATTGATTATTCTGGGATGGTCTCCTCTGGTTTTTTTTTCCTTTTGTGACTTCTCACATATTGTGACAAATTAATTGTTAACCAAAACATATACCTTTGAATATGTGTTTTTACACTACATACCATCAATGGAAAGCTGTCTACTGTAAATTTTCACGTAGAGTTTCTAAGCGCAGAGCTTATGTCAAAGTGCAGTACCTACAGCACCACAGTACTAAAGCAAGCCATATAATTCTCTAAATTGGTGGTGTTTTTATATTTTTCTTTATATTACTCATGAATATATAGAATTGAAAAAAAAAACATATTGGGGTATATTCACTTCTGCAACCCTATATAAAAAGAAGGGAAAGATATAATTATTTCTTAAATATTAGTTGTTATGGTGATTTTTTTTCCCAAATGAAAACTATTGTATGTGGTTTAAAATTGCATTCAGATAAAAACCTCTAAAATAATTTCTAATCTTTTACAACTCTCTTCTTACTGGTCTGCATCTTGCAATAAAAGATAATTACCGCGTGCTGCAATTTAAGATTTAAAACCAAAACAAAGACCCTTCCACACAATTGTTTTAATTATATATAGATTAAGTAACTTTTACCATAATAGCTCTGGTTTAAGACTAACACCTTAGTAAGAATTACCTTGTTTAATGTTAAATGTTCCCCCAATGTGCCTTGTCCTCTTCTTAACCAGAATGACCACCAAAGAGGTTTTAGTAGAGAGTCGGCACTTATTCATGTTGCTATTTTAGTTGTATATAAACCAGGATAATACTTTCTGATATTGGTTTTCATTTTAAAACCACCAAAAATCCCAAATATTTTATGGTCTATGTGAATTTCTAGAATCTTAAATTCTACTTTAAGAAACAAATATATAGTGAATCCCTGGTACATTGTGACCTCTGCATTATGACCCCACCCATTTGCGAAGCAAATTTCTCGCAGTTTTGATTCAGCCGTATGTGAGGTCCCCAGCCCGACGCATGCGCAGTGACTCTGCTCTGCCGAGGGGCGATGTCATGGTGCCTGCGGGGCGGGACTCAGCACGCCCCGCGGGGAAGGGGCTCACAATGGCAGCACCGTGCCCCTGACACAGTTTCCCCTGACTGGGGAAACAGCACCACGCAAGTGAGGCAAGCAAGGGGGGGCAAGCGCTGTGTGCTGGAAGGGGGCTTCTGTTCCCCCACCGTCTGGGACTGTATGGGCAGCGGTCCTGGGACCAGTGGATGTTAAAGGGAAAGAAACTTCGATACTGACCTGAACCCCCCATCTCCCCCACCTTTTGGGCTTCTCCGGGCTGCAGCGACCGCACTCCCACAGCCCAAACCCTGCACCACTTCCCCCCCCTCCCTCCCCGACCCCAGTGATCGGGCCCGCACTGGGCAGCCCCTGAGACAGGCCAGGCAGCCCCTGAGCCAGGCCGGGCAGCCCCCACGGATGCCACACTGGGATCAGGGTGGGGAGGGCGCGCAGCGCAGGGACGCGCATTTCTGCAGCTCACAATGGCATTTAGAGCCCTGTGGCACCGTGCCCCAGTCCCTGACCCACTCCTGTCTGTCTCTTGTGTGCTCCGCTGAGACCCAGCACAGCACTGCCACAAGTCATGCCATTCCTTGTTACTCAAAACCCAATCAAAGCCTGGGCAGCATTGCCTATCCTGGGACTGCTGGATGTTAAAGGGAAAGAAACTCCAATACCGATGCCTCCCCTGCCATAAGCCGCACAGGGTGTCGCAATGTTGCAAAGTTAAGGTTTTTCCAGGCTCCAAGAATGCTGACCAGAGCTCAGGGACACCTGTTCCCTGCCGCGGAGGTAGGGCAAGTGCATGTGGGCCGGTGCGCTGCACCTGGGGCCAGCGCGAGCACTGGGGCCGGGCAGGGCTGGGCTGGGGGCGCTAGGGTAGAGGGAGCAGCAACGCGGTGTTTGGGTCACAGCAGCCTCTCAGAAACGGTTCCCTTTCCTCACCTGTGCCGAGACAGACCATGGGAAGGAGCGGAAAATTGTCCACAGCGTTCCGGAGTGCTGGGGGGTGGAGCAGTGGGTGTGGGCTGTATGTATATTAACAACCTGCACTTCTTTGTGAGTTTAGCTCTTCGCAAAGCCCATAGCCTGTCCCGTTCCTCGCGAACAACAGGGTATAACTGTATCGACGTATTTAAGGATAGACTGCAAAAGATTCAAATAAATTTGGAACTTTCATTTTTATTATTAATCATGTAGGAAAGGAGAACATTTTCACATTCTAAGAGATGACTTGGATAATATATGTCAAATTAAAAGTTAAATTAGTTTTATGTAGTCTCTCTTGAAGGAAAAGCCCATAGTTGATTTCAAAGAGGCCTAGGCTGCGTTCTTGATGATCATTTGGACATCAGAAATGTCATATTGGACAGTCATACTAATATCCATGAGAGATTTTCAGAACTGAGATTTGACATAATAATAAAGTACCGCATTTTTACATTTGCATAAAATGGCATGTATATTGTGTATATATATTTATATGTACACAGAGTTAAATGTTTATGTATAATGAGATGATATAGTAAAAATATGTTATTATCATGCAAAACAATCCACAAACAAAGTAACAGAACCAAACCAAATGAACAAAACCAACCATGGATTTTTATTTTCCTTACAGTAAACATGTAATTCTAAATAATAAATGTAAAGGAAATCTGACCTTCCCACAGACACATGTTGAACATTCTGAATTACCTCATAGACTTATTTGTGCTAAGTAAAGTAAAGGGTTTGGCTCTTGGTTTGTGGTTTATTCATATTTTGAATTGTGCTTGCGTATAATTCTGTTGAGGTCTTTCCAAGTTTTCAGGAACATATTTAAAATAAAGCTTATCTAAAGTAGTTATCAATAAAACTTTCCTGACATTTGCAGAAGCTTTATTATTTATGTTGATGATTTATTTCTGTTTTCCACTACTGAAAGAGTCATCTACTTCAATATACTGAGTACTGTTTTCCAGCTTTTGAAAGAAGGGCAAAAATTCTAAACAGTATGAAAATAACTCTTCCTTTTAATAAGTGTGTTGCATGTGAAAGGCAGAAAACTTTTAGTATAAACATACAGTGAAAAAATGCCTCATTGTTCTGTAGAAAAAGTTTTCAAGTTTCAATCAAGCTTCTCCTATTTTAGTCAGCCACAGTGCATTGTACCTTTTACCTAAAATTCAGTGTTGAAGTCCTAGACTTTAGGTGATTCCACATTTCTTGGTAGAGACTTCAAACATTCCATTCCACTGAACATCTGCAATCACCCATCACAAAATAATAAAAGCAAGACAAGATAGGTCTCTAAAACACGAGGAAATCAAAGGCGATATAAAATTTACTGCAAGAGAATTGAGTGTGTACTGTGCATCTCAATACCATACACATGTTCATCATAATAGCTGTATTCAGATGCACATGTTCTATCTGAGATTTAGAAACTTTTTGTATGTTTATCTTCTAATTGTCCTATTCATATATAACCCAGAGTTTTTGACAAAAGTATGACTAATTTTCTTGAGTTTATATAAAGAAGCAAATGGAGAAAGAGGGATTTTTGATACAGACAGAAACTGGCAAGCCTGATGTGAAGTATATGAACCTGTCAGTCAGACTGCTGCTGGGGAACCTGAGCAGAGTAGATTTGCAGAACTGATAAGTAATGGTAAATTCTGAATTATTTTTATTCATTTGTCATTTTTTTACAGTGTAAATTACTGTACCACCTTCTAGACACAGCTAGGGTTTCATGTCAGTAAGCACTCTCTGAATAAGCTTTACAACTCAGCATTAATGATTTCAGCGAATTGCATGGCCTAAGTAAATTAATGCCTACAATTCATACTTGTTGGATTCTGATGTCCCATTATATATCATTAAAAAAAAATAAATTTTCTAATGTGAAACTCAGAAATGGCCAGTGCTAATATTTTAATCAGCTCCATTTCCTTCTTTCTTATAAACTCTCAAATTTTTTATTTAAAATAAAACACCATTCATGGACAGAGATAAATGACGTTTTTCAGGAAGTCTATTTAATTCTGAATCTTCTAAATTGGATGTAGACTCCTACAGGTTATAATATAAAAAATGATAATATTAAGGTTTGATTCAAACCAAACCCAAAAAGATTATATGCCAGACTGATGAATTCAACATTGTTTATGGATGTCTGATTTCCCCATATTTTTTTGACATTTTGTTTTTAAAATGTTAACTATCTAAAGAATACAAATTACAGGAAAATAATAGCTCATATGTTAACTAGCCGATTGGTACCTAAATAGCATTTTTAATGATGGGATATCCGCTGGAGCTGCTATGGATTGAGGACACAAATAAAGACATAAAAAAAATGAATTGCTAAAGTAGATATTACAGAAAGCTTTGAAGTGAAAGTGTGCCCAGGTAGACAGAAATGCCAATTATATCCTGGCCTGCATCAGGAATAGTGTGGTCAGTAGGACTAGGGAAGTTATTCTCCCCCTCTACTCGGAACTGGTCAGACCACATCTTGAATACTGTGTACAGTTCTAGGCTCCTCAGTTTAAGAAAGATGTTGAGATCCTTGAGTATGTCCAGAGAAGGGCGACGAGGATGGTGAAGGGGCTGGAACATAAGCCCTATGAGGAGTGACTGAGACAGGTGAGGTTCACAGGTTACTCTGAGTTGGAAGGGACCCACAGGATCATCTAGTCCAACTCCCAAGCGAACGCCCACCCAGGGATCAGGCCCACAAGCATGGAAACATGGGCANGCCCTAAGAGCATCTATAGTAAAAAAGTAGTCAAAATAACTTGTAGTAAAAAGAAGAGAAGGGTG
>WEKX01004452.1:8061-64668 GCA_013390025.1 Pitta sordida | reverse complement strand
CTGGGGTATGAGTGGCTGGAGAGTAGTCAAACAGAGAGGGATTTGACAGTAATGGTTGACAGAAAACCTAATATGAGGCAGCAGTGTGCCCAGGTGGCTAAGAGGGCCAATGGCATCCTGGTCTTTATCAGTAATAGTGTGGCCTGTAGGAATAGGGAAGTTACCCTTCCCCTGTATTCGGCACTGGTCAGGCCACATCTTGAGTAGTGTGTCCAGTTCTGGGCTCCCCAGTTTAAGAAAGATGTTGAACTGCTTGCTTCAACTGTTTGTTGAACAAAGAAGGGCGACAAGGATAGTGAAAGGACTGGGGAACAAGCTCTATGGGGAGAGACTACGGGAACTAGCATTGTTCAGTCTGGAGAAGAGGAGTCTCAGAAGTGACCTGATTGCTGTTTACAACTACATGAAGGGAGGTTGCAGTTGGGTGGGTGTAAATATCTTCTTTCAGGCAGCCAGCACTAGAACAAGAGGACATGGCCTTAGGCTACACCAAGGGAGGTTTAGACTGGATGATAGGAAGAGCTTTTTCACAGAGAGAGTGATTCCTCAGTGGAATGGTCTGCCCAGGGAGGTGGTGGACTCACCATCCCTGGATATGTTTAAGAGAAGACTGGATGAGGAGCTCAGTGACATAGCCTAGACGATGGGAGGCTTGGATGGATGGAGTGTGGTGCCCATGGCTCCGGGGTTGTGGGTTCAATCCCTGAATGAGCGTTTACTTGGGAAATGGACTAGATGATCCTTGTGTGTCCCTTCCAACTCAGATTATCCTGTGAACCTGTGATCCTATGAACCACTTGGATCCTCCTAAGTCTATTGAACCAGATGCAATCCATTTAGGGCTATGAGAAAGCTGGCAGATGAGATTGCTAACCCTCTCTCCATCATTTATCAACAGTCTTGGCCCACTGATGAGGTTCTGGATGACTGCAAGTTGGCCAATGTGACACCGACCTACAAGAAGGACCAGAAAGACAATCTGGGAAATTACAGACCTGTCAGCCTGACCTCAGTTCCAGGTAAAATTACAGAGCAGATAATCCTAGGTGCAATCAAGTATTACCTGCAGAATGACCAGAAGATCAAGCCCTGCCAGCATAGATTTAGAAGGGGTAGGTCCTGCCTGACCAACATGATCTTTTATGACCAAGTAACTTGGCTGGTAAAATGAGAGGAGGGTTGTAGATATAATATACCTAAACTTCAGTAAAGCCTTTGACACTGTCTGCCATGGTAAACTCCTGGAGAACCTGGCAGCCTGTGGCTTGGACAGGAGCATTCTGTGCTGGGTTAGGAACTAGTTGGATGGCCGAGCCCAGAGAGTGGTGGTGAGTGGTGTCATATCCTGTTGGCTGCCGGTCACTTGTGCTGTCCCCCAGGGATTGGTGTTCAGCTGGGTCCTGTTTAATATTTTCATTGATAATTTAATGAGGGGATTGAGTCCATCATAGGCAAGTTCGCAGATGATACTAAGCTTGGAGCAGGTGTTGATCTGTTGGAGGATAAGAGTGCCCTAAAGAGTGACCCTGACAGACCTGAGAGATGGGCAGATTCCAATGGGATGAGATTCAACAAGTCCAAGAGCCGGGTTCTACACTTTGGTCACAACAATCCCGTGCAGAGCTATAGGTTGGGAACAGAGTGGTTGGAGAGTGGTCAGGAAGAAAGGGACTTCAGAGTACTGGTAGATAAAAACCTTAATATGAGCCAACAGGGTGCCCAGATGGCCAAGAAGGCCACCTGGGCATCCTAGCCTGCGTCAGGAATTATGTTGCTAACAGGACTAGAGAAGTTATCCTTCCCCTGTACTCAGCACTGGTTAGCCCGTGCCTTGAGTACTGTGTCCAGTCCTCAATTTAAGAAAGATATTGAGATGCTAGATTGTGTCCAGAGAAGGGCGATGAGCATGGTGAAGAGGCTGGAGCACAGGTCCTATGGGAAGTGGTTGAGAGAGCTGAGGTTGTTTAATCTGGAGAAGAGGAGGCTCACATGAGACCTTATTGCTGTCTACAACTACCTGAAAGGAGGCTCTAGTCAGGCAAGGGCCAGTCTCTTGTCCCAAGCAACTGGTGCCAGAACAAGAGGACAGAGTCTCAAGCTCCATCAGGAGAGGCTGAGGAAAATCCACTTTAGTACAGTGATGAGTTTCTGGTCTCTCATGCAGGAGACGGGGTTCAATTCCTGCCAGGAAGGCAGTGGTGCCATTTAAGAGTTGGACTCGATGATCCTTGTGGGTCTCTTCCAGCTCAGAATAATCCAAGATTCTGTGATATTAAGAAGAAATTATTCACTGAAAGGATGATTCACCCCTGGAATGGGCTGCCCAGGGAGGTGATGGAGTCGCTGTCCCTGGAGGGGTTTAAGAGTAGGCTGTATAAGACACTTAGTGCCATGATTTAGATGATGGGTTGGTGTTGGCTTATAGGTTGGACTTGATGATCTGCAAGGTCTCTTTTTTAATGGTGCAAAAAAAGAAGAAAAAAAAGTAATAAAAAATATTGAGGCTAGAAAGTTGCTGACATTTCTCTCAAGCATGTTGAGTGTCAAGGCTCTGCATTAAATCAAGGGCTGTTTTCTGACTCTCCCCTGCTGGAATACTAAAAAAAGAAAACCAATTGAGACCAGATGTAGCACCTCATAGCTCAGAATGTGTGATTTTCTTCATGCAAGGATATCTTGACATGAACTACAGCATGTAGATGATTCTTGGAGTATAATTTACTGTGTGTGCATCTCAAATACTAATCCCTCACTTATGACAGTATAGTTCACAGGAGCAGCCCTTCTTTTGATTCTTTACACCCTCTGGCAGCTTTTCACAATGGTGTGTGTGTGAAGGGGAAAGCGGTACTTTTCTGCTCTTTTCTCTCCTTTCTCTTGCTCCAGAGTCAGACTGGTACTTTTGATTGTATCTTTACTCTGTCTGTCAGTTTCTCCAAGAGAATGCTGTGGGAGACAGTATCAAAGACTTTGTTGAAATTCAGGTAGACTACAACTTATCCCCTAGACAGGTCACCTGGTCATAAAAGGAAATCATCAAGGTAGGTCAAGCTCCTACCTTTCTATGCTGACTTGACCTGATCTCCCAATTGCCTTGTATGTGCCATATGATAACACTCAAGATAATAAGTTTTATAACATTCCCTGGCACCAAGGTCAGACTGTCAGGGCTGTAGTTCCAAAGATCCATCTTCCAACCCTTCCTGTAGATGTATGTTACATTTGCTAGCCTTCAGTTTTCTGGGACCTCCCTGTTTAGTCAGGACTGATGAGAAATCATAGAATCACAGAATCACAGGATGTACTGAGTTTGAAGAGAACAACAGGGTCACCAAGTCCAACTCCTGGGCCTGAGCAGGACACCCTAAGGACAGCTTATGATACCCTAAGAATCGTACTATATGCCCGAGGTGTCGTGGTTTGACCCTGGCTGGATGCCAGAGACCCACCCAAACTTCTCCTGAAGGAGAAAACTAAAAAGAAAAACAAACTGGAAAATAAAACTGGAAAATAAAATAAAACTGGTCACANGAACATGTCTACCCCTTCTCTCGTGGGCCTGGGGGCCTTCAAATCTCTCAGCCTCCCGACGCATGTTCTGAGCTGGCACGCTACATCTTACTACTGAACTTTTTTTTTTCTTCTCTCCCAAGTATGTTATTCACAGAGACGCCTCTATCTCTATAACCTTGAAGGCCATGGCAGCACGGAGAGCTCAGGCAAGAACGGAGCTGTTAACCCCCTCGCTGCCAGAACAGCAGAAAACTCCCTAAACCATAACACCGAGGGTATCATCCAAACACTTCTTAAACATAGTTAGACTTAGTGCTGTGACCACTTCCCTGAGGAGCCTGTTCCCATGCTTAACCACCCTCTGAGCAAAAAACCTTTTAATCTAAACCTCCCCTGACACAGCTTCATGTTATTTCCTCAAGTCTTGTCACTGGTCACGAGAGTGAAGAGGTGGTACCTGCTCCTCTGCTTCCCCTTGTCAAGATGGAGAGCGGCTTGGTGAAATCCTCCACCAGCATTCTCACTGTCCTTGGCTGAAACATATCCACTCTGTAGACTTCTGAGTGCATCCTGAGCAGGTTCGTTATATCAGAAGAAAATTTTCTTAGAAATGTTCTATCTTCTTTAACCTTGGAGAAGTTCAAGATTTCACTGGACAAGACCTTGATTTATTAGATCTGTTTTGGGCAGGGATTTGTACCAGGTGACTACCAAAGGCCCCTTCCAGGATAAATTATTCTGTGTTTCTATGAAGGAAGACATATTAATTTTCTAAACTATTCCACACTGGAGATGAAAGGTATCTTGGGAACTTTCTATGTGAAAAGGGTAACAGAAATTTAATGAATTATTGTTATTATTATTATTATTATTGCTGGTATTAATCTTGTAAGAGGAGAAATCTCTGTTAAATACAGAAAAAGAAGAACAGAGAGACCATTTGTCATGCAGGAACCTCATGCAAAATTCTGTGCAGAAGCATAAGGAAAAAATATTGTTGCAAAAATAAAAATCTGACAGTAACATGCTGCTGCCAAAATGCCAATTCTCTCTATGAATTAATCCTTCATTTCCTCTCAGGATTTACCATACCTGTTATGTTGGGAATACACTTACGATTTAATTGAGATCCTTTTAGTTTCATTTCTCATGTTACAACATAATAAACACTTTTATTGCCCAAGTTTCCTCGGTGTGTATATTATTAGAAATCACAGAATTTGTCTTATACCTGACTGCAGGAAATCGATAAGAAATACCTTTCAAAATACAGGGGCCTGGAGGATTTTTGTATAACCAAGCAATGAATATATTAAATAGTGTCACAATAAATAAATAAATAAAATCGTGAACACCTTCCAGTCTCTCTTGCTTTAGAAATGAAAAAACCAACATTTTCACATTTATATTTTTTTCCAATATTATCCTAGAATAATTTGACTCTTACCACATTAGAAAAGCTTTGATTAGCCTTGACTCTGACTAGTAGAAAGAACTATTTGAATCAAACAAAATAGGAGCTTGGAAATACTCTGGAAAACACTATGGATTTAATGTAAACTAAAAAACCCAGTCCAGTTTTTGAAAAAATCTCAGTTATTTTCCTAGGATTTTACCTTATTAAATATGGAGTACAGTCGGCCCTCTTGCACTTCACACCCTCCATATTGCAGCTTCAGATCTTAGTGGCATGATTTTTTAGCAATGTAGGAGACCCATTTTGCAACTGCACATGCGGCGGCCCCAGCGGCGGCCCTGGCCCCGGCCTGGGTGGCAGAACGGACGCCAGTGGTGGCTCAGGCTCCAGTGGGGGCAACACGGGCAGCGGCGGGGGCTCGGGTGGTGGTGGCAGGGGGGCACGGGTGGCAGCAGCCGCGCAGCTGCCATTCAACATGGAAGTCGGGCTGCGCGGGTCCAAGTTAAGACGGCAGGTGCGCGACATAGGACACCCGAATGTATTTTGAAAAACAGACTCAGATCTGTATGTTCTTCAAATTTCTCCAGGTGTTAAAATTTTTGCTCCATGATTGGGATACTGTGCCAACTGTACTTCTGGATTTTCATGATCATTAAGTTTATTAGTATCTTTAATTTTTCCAAAATTGTGTGCAGGGCCTTGAGGGGAAGCCATATGAGGAGCAGCTGAGGTCACTTTGTCCATTCAGCCTGGAGGAGATTGAGGGGAGTTCTCATTGCAGTTACAACTTCCTCATGAGAAGAGGAGAGATAGCCTCTGATCTCTTCTCTGTGGTGATCAGTAACAAGGCCCTAGGGAATGGCCTGAAGTTGTGTCAGGGTAGGATTAGGCTGGATATTAGAAAAAGGTTCTTCATCCAGAGTATGGTTGGCTACTGGAACAGGCTCCCCAGGGAACTGGTCACAGCATCAAGTGTGACGGAGTTCAAGAAGCATTTGGATGATACTCTCGGGCACATGGTGTGACTCTTGGGGATGGGTGCAGAGGTAGGAGTTGGGTGATCCTTGTGGGTCCCTTTCAACGTGGTATATTCTGTGATTTTGTGATATTAGACTGCAAAAAGATTGCAATATCTTTCCTTATCCTACTTACAATACTCTTTCAATATAGGTATAACTGCACTTTCCATTTACTAACCAAAAAGAATTTTGCTTTCCTCTGTTCCTCTAACCTCTGCTCCACAGAATTCTTTCTGGCATGTTAGTACAGTCTGGAAATTAAATTCTTGCTTGCATATTTAGTATTCTCAAGAAAATAATAATTTGAAAGAATCATGGAAATCAAACTGTTTCCTTTAGAAAGTATCACTGTCAGTATTGCCAGGAAGACAAGCATTTACAAATTATGACAAAGAGTACTTGTGCGTCATAAAAAACATATTTTTTTGTGTCTTTGAAAGGAAGTAGCATGGAGAAGAGGGATATTCTTTGATTTTCTCCCTCTGGCTTGTGAATTAAATGGGACTGGCTGAGACATCCAGTAAAACTTAATAATGGAAGAGAGCTGTGATATAGATTCAGTGGGTGAAATTATGTCTAGGATGAAATTAAGCCTAAAATTGGCATTATTCTTTATAAAAGAATAATACCAGAACCTGTGAAAAATTACTGTCCCTGGAACGTATTTACTTTCCCAGTACTGCTTCCTCGATATATCAGTCGAGATGATCTTGTGAGTGAGTCTTTACCAGCTGCAATGATCTTTAATCACAGAATCACAGAATCACAGAATCAGTAAAGTTGGAAAAGACCTTAGAGATCATCGAGTCCAACCTATCACCTATTACCTAACCTAGCCAAACCTGTTACCTAACCTGTTGCCATCCTGCTACCAACACACCATCCTACCTATAACACACTACCCTAATATCTAGGTCTGATAGTAGTTCTGTGCTAAGCCAGCACATTGGGACAAGGGGGAGAGTAAGGAGTGCTTCTACCAGCTGTTCATCTGAAATATCTTGAGAGACAAGGTCAGTGAAGAATGAAGGAGAAGAGATGCTGTAGTCATCAGAGCAGATATTCCCCTGCAGCCTCTGTTGAAGACTGTGTTAAGGCAGGCGGCGCCTCTGGAACCTATGGATGTCAACACAGGAGTTGGTGGGTATGCCCAAAGGAAACTGTGACCCTGTGGGAAGTCCACACTGGAGCAGGTTTCTAGCAGGACTTGTGGACCAACGCAGACTGGAGAAGGTTTTCTGACTGGAGATGTGAACTCATGGTGGATATATTCCCTACTGGGGAAGTAAATTCCTGAAGGACTGCGCCATGTGGAAGGGACACTTTCATGAACAACATTGTAGCTTTTCATGAAAAATTGCAGCCTGTGGGAAGAGCTCACGTTAAAGAAGTTCATAGAGGATTGTCTCTCATGGGAGCAAGGAAAGGAGTTCTCCCCCTGAGGAGGAAGCATTGACAGAAAAAATGTGTGACGCACTGACCCCCATTCCCTGTAGCCCTCCACTGCTGATGAGGAGAAGGCAGACATACAGGGCTAAATTTAAATCTGGGAAGGAGAGTGATGGAAGAAAGATACCTCATCACATCTTCTTCATGAGAAGAATCTCATTTCATTTCCTTATGAGAGGGACAGGAGGGCTAGGCACTGATCTCATCTCTGTGGTGACCAGAATCAGTGACAGAACCCAAGGGAGTGGCTTGAAGTTGTGTCAAGGAGGTTAAGGTAAGATATTGCAAAAACTTTCTTCACCCAGGGGGTTGTTGGGCACTGGAACAGGCTCTCCAGTGAAGTGGTCACAGCACCAAGTCTAGCAGTTCAAGAGCATTTGGATGATACTCTTGGGCTCATGGTGCAACTCTTGGGGATAGTTCTGTGCAGGGCCAGCAGCGGGACTTGATGAATTTGTGGGTCCTTCCAGTTCAGCGTATTCTGCGATTCTGTGATTTTTAAGATTTCGTTTCCTTTTCCATTACCATACTCTGATTTGGTAGGTAATAAATTAGATTAATTTCCTCAGATCGAGTCAGTCCGGTTTGTGATGGCACTTGAAGAGTGATCTCTCAACCCACATTTGATACATTCCCTACCTCATTCTCCTGAGAAGGTTAGTGACATAACAGCTTTATTGGGCACCTGTCATCCAGCCAAGGTCAAACCACCACATCAGGTATTTGTTAAATTATGTCACACACTTTTTTATTTCCTTTTTTTAATATATGAGTTTTCTGAGAAATTTGTCATTTTTCAAAGTAATTCCTCATTGTTTAATAACAAAATTACCCTATTAAGTGCATTTCTGCTTTGACACGAATCCTAAAATTAAGCATTTTGCTTATTCAACAACAAAAATCTCCCTTTAATCCCTAAATATGGATTATTTTCCTGTGAACACAATTATTATGACATTCTCACTTGGTTATTTGGTTGGAAAAGTCAATGGCAACTGCAAATGAATGCACATGCACATCATAGATAAAAACATCATAGACAGCTCAAAAATTAATTAATTTCACAGAGATTTTGGCTCTCTTACCAGATTTCTCCTTCAGGAAAAAAGTACACAGTGTTTCACTACATTGAAATGAAACTTCTAACTGAAACCATTTGTAAAGAGAAACTAATGCTAACATCGATAAAAGCTTCATGACAAAATAAATATTTCTCTGAAGGGTTGTCATGGTGTGGTTTTTTTCCCTCTGGCAGCGAGGGGGTTAACAGCTCAGCTCTTGCCTGGGCCTCCCGNGACAGACATTTTGTGACAGAATTGCGTTGTGGTAGGATCTGAACTATGTACTTCGGCATGCGCTTATAATGACGCAGCAATATCCAATGCTCAAAAACTTCATCCTGCCTGTGACTCTCGCACAACGGAGAATGGAAGAGCTGTCCTCCCTGGGTCGAGATCTCACTTGGGAAAGGGTCATGAAAGACTTTTCCTCTCGTGAGAGAGAGAGAGAGAACTTTATGGAAGGGCAGCGAAATGGTTCCTACCCTGGATCTGGTCAGAAATACCCACAAGCCTGGTTTCACCCCTATCCCTGTTATCCCTTTGTCTCCTGGTCGAAAAAGGGAATATGAGATTGGTTGTAAGAGAAGGAGGGGTGGAGGGAAAAGGTTGCCTTTAAAATGATGCTTCTCACATTAAGCTCTGATCTTGTTAGTTAATAAATAAATCCTTTATATTCTTCACTTGCAGTTTGGCTTGATTTACCTGTGATAAATTTTTATTTCCAGTTTTTTTTTTCCCGAGAGAGGGTGCGGGTGAATCTCTGGCATCCAGGGTCAAACCATGACAAGGGCACCTTATTTCAATAGGTTGGAAGCTGGAGAGGGGGAAAAATGTAAAGAAATAAAGCGTAAGTGAACAGTAAGCACCAACAGATAGGCTGTTTAAATGCATGGTAGCACCCTCCTCTATCTCTTGTTTGTCTTATGTACCTTGGGAATATTCTTCTCTTTCTCTGCTGTTAATTACTGTGTTAATACACTTTAAATGTTTAGAGAGGAAAATGGGGTAGCTGCTTGAAATGATTTCCAAGCAGGTCTTTCAATCCTGTTCTCCTTCAAGATCCACTTCTCCTGCTCACTCTTCCTTATTTTCCTCAATGTGTGTTTTTGCTGAGCATGCAAAAGGAAGAGAAGCTGTGGATTTATAGCACACTTAATTTTCAAGCACGTGGGGATTGATATTCAGGACACAAGGTCTGCCCTTCCCAGATAACTGTAAACCTCCCATATATCACTGGACACCTTGGGGAAACTCCCAAATCACAAATCACTTGGCAATCCTCTCCTGGATTCTTCCTGATTTCTTGTTTAAGCTTAGCTGAGCACACTATGTAACTCTTCCATTGCTGTTCTACTTCTTAGGACTTGACGAGAAATGAGGAGAAATACAGGACAAAGAAGAGTGTGTCTTCCTCTGGTGAGTCTGGTAACACTTCATCACGCTTTGAGAAGGCTCAGTGATTGGTTTGTTACTTGTCTGTACCTCTTTGCAAAAAGCTGACATTTTCAGACATGAGTAGGAGGAAACTCTT
This sequence comes from Pitta sordida, assembly GCA_013390025.1. Taxonomy (NCBI): domain Eukaryota; kingdom Metazoa; phylum Chordata; class Aves; order Passeriformes; family Pittidae; genus Pitta; species Pitta sordida. The sequence continues at coordinate 54,678 of WEKX01004452.1, read as the reverse complement.
TAATATACCCTAATGATCCAGGTGTATTAATGTGTCCAAACTATCTTTTTGTCTCAATGGCAAATTCCCAGTGTAGTCCAGCAGCCACTGCTGAAATGTCAGGCTGTAGCTGCTCACCTGAGCTGCTCTTTGGAAACAGAAGGAAAATAAATTTTTCCTTGAGTCCCTGCCTTTGGTCACAGCTAAACCTCAAAACCCTTACAGAGCTGCGCTGAGCAGTAGCTAGTTAAGTCAAAGGGAGCCAGAAACTAAGTATGATAGCAAGGCAGGGAGAGACAGACAGACAGACAGTGGCATTGCCAGCTGGGTTCCAGACCCACAACACAGCAAATGGCAAGGTGGAAACACCCAAATGGTGATGGAATCCAGTGCTACAAACAGTACAATAAAGCCCCTGCAAGTCCTTAGTGAAGAGGCAGGTTGTAAGACAAGAAGAAAGACTAGCCAGTAGGGTTTCTGTCAGTCCCTTTCCATCTCTACCTGAAGTTCTAGATTAGTTTTAAACCTAAAGTAAGTGATTTCCTGGAGATGTAAACTGCTAATGGAGAATTTTGAGCTACTTAGAAACTTGTTTATATCCCGATTTCAGCTGAAATCCTAGTCTTTTTCCCTCTCCTAACCCTATATCTTATCTCAGATTTAGCTCTGAGCTGAGACTTAAATCACAAGACAAGCCAGAATAAGTTGTTGGGGAGAATTCCTGATGTACTTTAAACTTGACTTTGGCAGCTGCCTTGCAATCCCTATCTATACCTTTTGTCTTTGTCTCACTACTAATGCTAATGCTGACCCAAAGTCTTCAGGTAAACTGAAGCTTAGTCCAAAACCTGCTTCCGTAATCTAGAGAAAGAACTTGGCAGGGAGCACTCTTGGAAGAGCTCATCTTTCTTCCAGAATCCATTTTTCAGTCTCGCTGTAACTGGGTCTTTGTCTCTCTCTGATGCCTAGGAGTAAAACCAAGGCTCATCAGGGTAGGATGAAAATAGCCATACCACTGAGGAAGCAGCTGTTAGCAAAGAATGCTTAGGGAAGCCCACTCTTTCTTTTTTGGCACTTTTCAACCCCGTTTCCACTTGGAGCTGTAGGTTTCTTCTTCCAACTCACTGCTCCCTTGATAGTTTTTTTACTGTCAAGAATGAGTCTCACTCATCCTTTCTGACTACTCTGATTTTATTCAGCATATCACAGATAAATATCAAGCATATTAGAGAGTAACAGTAGCTTAAGAGCCAAAATCTGTTCTGCATTCTTAGTCACAGAATCACAGAATCACAGAATCAGTAAGGTTGGAAAAGACCATAGAGATCATCAAGTCCAACCTATCACCTATTACCTAATCTAATCTAGTCAAACCTGTTACATAACCTGTTGCCATCCTACTGCCAACACACCATCCTACCTATAACACACTACCCTAATATCTAGGTCATGCCACCAAGTACATCATCCAACCTTTTCTTAAAGACCTCTAGGGACGGTGACTCCACCACCTCTCTGGGCAGCCCATTCCACCGAGAGATCACCCTCTCTGTAGTTGCCCATTCCTTCTGTATCTACTGTATCATGCATTCTCCTGATAGTTAACATTAACCAATCACACATTTATTTCATGCAATATCTGTCCTTTTATCAAATAACTATGCAGATTTTGGCCAGGAACATCATTCTATTTGGCGTATTTGGCTTAAGAGANAGTTCCTGACCCGGCAGAGAATATTCCTATCGAAACCCCTTGCTGCCATCTTCTCCAGGAATATATCATGGGAGACTGTGTCAAATGCTTTACTGAAGTCCAGATACACCACATCCACAGCCTTCCTCTCATCCACCAGACGAGTTACCTTATCCATAACCTGGTGTGTTCAAATCAATTCTTACACTGGCACATGGACATGGAAGCAGGAGGAGGGATAGTCTTAGTCTGACATCCTTATATAGGTGCTAGACTACTGTTCAGGTGACCTCAGTTTTATTTCTGCCTTGTTAGTTACTGCTTTAATGCTCTTTGGTGCATCACATTGCCTTTCTTTATCTCTTTCCCAACCTGCAGCATAAGAACCCAGATTGAAAGGTTTCAAGTTCAATTTTACAGGATCTGTAGAAACTCAAGAATTCTAAAGACCATGTTATTTTTTAAATTTAACAACTGAATGCCTTGGGAACAAAAATGTGTGCCTAAAATGCCACCTCCACTTGTGTATCTGTCCCTGTCATAACCTTGATTAATTATTACAGTGCCAATTTTCTTGGTAGACTTTGTAGTTTGTCCTAGAAAGCTTGCTTGTAGGCTGAGCGTGCCATGCTATGACTCCTTATCCACAAGGTTATTGTTCTTTCTCCTAGAATTGACTGAAGTTGCTTTGAAAGAAAAAAGATGACTACAGGGAGATATGGAAGGACAAATTAATTTAGTAGTGACAACTTTATAGAAGTTGGTCAGTGGAGTGGCACGGGCAACAAAACATATGAGCTTCCTTCTGCTTTGTCATTGCTTTAGCCAACAGAAAAATGGTCAAAACCTGCAGTGATCTGATAGCTATTTGTAGGCTCTTCAGAAAGAGATTGAAGACCTAAGGAAAATTCTAATGAGATGAATGATCTAACTGTACCATGGGAAAATACCCAAACAACCAAATAAAAGCCAAAAAACTCAGTGACAACAAAAAATCTCCCCAAGAAGGGAATGTCTGGCAGCTTTGTTTAAAGTCACCGTTTATTACTCTCGGATGATCCAATTCAGTGTAACCCCATGTACTTCAGAGGAAAAATGTCATTTTATCTATTGTAAGGATGTGGCATACTGCTCCTCTGAAGCTGTTCTATCTTTTCTGGTCATAATAAGGGAAAATATGAAGTCTTATGTGTTATCATGATGGATGTCATTAGTTCCACACAGCAGATGCTGAACATCTGATGCATTAGTTTTGCTAACTGTGAGACAGGAGGAGTAGCTATAGGTTATTTAAACCTTATAATAAATATGCTGTCTCAGAGTCAGTTAGCTGTCGGATTTATTTAGTCATGACAGCAAAGGCCCATTGACTTTAACAAGAATTTAGAGATTTCATCCATTGTAAATGTGGGAGGTACAGTTTTTGTCCTGAACGGACTGGAAAACTGTTTCTTCTTAATAGTCTTTCCAAAATAATAAGCCCAGCCCTTCCACTCTTCTGTTGATGATATATGTTTACTGTAAAGAAAACACATGGAACTTCTAAAGCAACTATCTATGTTTCTGGCTTTTTTCCCTTTTAAATTGATGAAAAGACCATATCTAAAAATCTTGTAATTTATTTATTTTTGAGGCAAAATTAAATAGAATTTATTTGTGTACATGTACTATTTACCTAGATTTACTGGGATGGAAGAAAAGCAATGAAAGCTATGAACTTTGTAAAACAAAAATGAATTTATACCAGTTGATCAAAACTACTTTATTTACTTTTCTTCTCTTTTATTTTTTGAGTATTTTTTAAATTTTTTAGTTCTGTTGAAAGATGAGACAGTGGGCACCAGAATTTAAATTCCTCAATTTAATCACAGAATGTGCAAAACATAATAATGTTGAAACACATCTTTCAACACACTACCTGTTGTTTCTACCCACAGTTGGGCTGTTTTAATGCCAGGCTTGGTCTTGAAGGTCATGAGATCTTGGAAGTTTATTTTGAGCTTTTAAGAAAATTAGTTTCATCCATGTTAGGGAAATTTAAATTCCACTGACTTCTTAGGTTCACTCTTAAACTTTTAGCGGTCTGAGATGCTAAAATTATTCTTATGACATCAACATTGTTCTGAAAAGGACCTAATGTCTAGGTTTATCATTATCATGCCATCACTAACTCTTGTTTTTTAGAAATAAATGGAAATTACCTTTCAATAAGGTCGAAATTTTAGAACTCAAGTATTTCTTTGGCACTATTAGACTTCTTATTGTCTAACCGAAATAAACAGATTTATATTGAAATATTTTTTAAAACTGAAAGAGGGGTGTTATTTAAAAAAAAAATTAAAAACCACATATCCTTTTAACATACAGGGTTTAATTTTTGCTTGAAAAAGTATAGAAATATAGAGCATTTGGAGAAATAACTATTTTAGTTATCTGACATTGTTTGATCAAAACCACTCTGTAGTTATTCTAAAGAAAACACCTCTTACTATGATAAAAAGTGTTTGCTAAACATCAATACAAATTTGTGATAAAAACAAATGTTACATAATTAAAACTGTTAGTTTTAAGAAGAAAAACTAAATAATTATATAACAAAAATTCTGTGATGCAAAGGAGATTTTTTCAAATGGAGAAAGCTTTCAAATAACATGTTTTATTTTGTTTTAATACTCTTTGACAGAAGACAGGCAAAATGTAAACAAATATAAATGCTTAAAAAAGTAAAGCCAACTTTTCACTTGCCTTCTTGCAACAACACTGANCATGGTCTAGTTGGTGGGAAGTTGGACTAGATGATCCTGTGGGTCCCTTCCAACTCAGAATAATTCGTGAACCTGTTAACCTGATAAAAATGTGGTGTGTGTAGTGAAGGAGTCTATTTCTCTCCCCCCAGAAGTTGGACGCAGCCTGGTATGTGTGTCTGTTGTGTCTGCATTGCCTAGCAGCACTGGTTCTCAGTTCAAGGAGAGAGAGAGGGTTCTGGCTTGCCTCAATTCAAATCTCCCACAGGGAGTTGGAGTCAGCTCTGTGCCATACACCTGTCTCCCGGCCATGCGAGCCATGCTGAATTCAAAGGTCCCTCTGCAGCGTGGGCTCTGACAATGACCCTGGAACTTCAGGTTTTGGAGGAATTCAGGGTAGGGGCTTCATGACTCATATGAAAATTGGCAGCTTTCAGCCCTGGAGGTTGCTTTTTCTCTCTCTCTCGGTTGCTGCAGCAGGCACTCAGGTGTCTTGTGGCTTTTCCATGGTGGTGGCATGGGAGCAGAGGTCAGCAGCAATGCAGCCAGAGTGAGGAGGTGAAATAGGGGAAGGAGGTGATGGAATGACCTCCTGCAGAGAGCAGTGTCCCTGCCCTCCTCTCTCTTCTCCTTACTAGCAACGGTTTCCAGCTGCTTTCTTATAGGTCTTTCTGTAAGCTGGTGTGAGCTAGGTACTTGCATTTTGGCACGCAACTTCTTGGGTGTTTTAGGTCATAAGGGGGCCCAGGACGTATTGTTAAAAACACCTTTTGAGACCTACCAGAGATATAACAGTTCCTTGAACAATAAGAAGCAAATTTTGTGAATTTTTAAATATAATTAAGACATTACAAGTAGTTGATAGCATATAGAATCATAGGAAGGCTTGGATTGTAAGGGTCTTTACAGATCATCTTGTTTCAACCTATCACTATGGCCAGGGATGCTGCCCATTAGATCAGACTGCTCAGGACTCCATCCAACCTGGTCTTGAACACATCCACAACATCTCTGGGAAATCTGTTGCAGTGGCTTACCACTTTCGCAGTAAAGTTTCTTCGTAATATCTAACCTCAACCTATCTCTTTCAGTTAGAAACCATTCTTCCTTGTCCTATTACTAGCCACTCATGTGAAAAATCCCTTTCCAGGTTTCTTGTAGGCCTACTTTATGTACTGGAAAGATAACTATCAAGATGCATAAACTTAAAATGCAGAGAACAAGACAAATATTGATATAATACTCAGTTCATCACAGAAAAATTTTTTATGACTGCCATCAGCCATACGAAAAAAAGGACAGTTCATTGAGTTCAATTCCTGATTTAATGAGAATATAGGAGAAAATCAAATTCCACTATGAATTCCCTCACATATCATGACCATTAATTACATCACAAATTGTGTAACTAAAATGGAAGAGGAAAGGATTATTCTTCAAATAATGCAGATTAAAATGGAAGATTACTAAGATACAATCATCAAATGGAGCTATGCCCCTTTACACGAGGATCATACTCATGTTCTTTGCATAATTTCTATAGTTTCAGCAGCAGGTCCCTCTGGGTTTGTCTTTACAGCTCATAGGAAATTAAGTGTCATTAGTCCCATACTGTCACGAAGACTGATTAGTATCTCTGAATATTTTCTGCACTGCACATGGGGAATTATACATATTCATCCTCTGGAAAATATTTACCAAACCCGTACAACACACTTTCATAAACATTTATCTCCTTTCCATTGGAAAGGTAACCCTTGCATATGGTAATAGCGTCTCATGCATTAATCCTCCATAAACAAAAATTATTCATAATTATGCAAAACTGTAATTATGCCAAGCTGCCTGTAAATTTGCACATCAGTGAAGAGCAGCTCAGGGGTTTCACTGGAGTGGAACCCTATGTACCACTGTTGTGTGTTAATTGGACTCCAGAAAAGTTCAGAGAAATCATTCTGCATGCCAGCATTCATCTGCCAACTAACAAATATGTGTCTCAGCCAAGAGTAAAAATGCTACCAAACACAGCATATGCACAAAGACATTCATACATAGCAATAGAATGAAGACCACAAAGAGAAAACAAGGAAAAGAATATGCTAATTAGCAACTTAAGAAAACCACTTTAAGGAAATACAGAATTAAGTAAATAATGACCCTAAGGAAAAATGCAGTCAGAAGCCTCAGAGGACCCAAAATGATTGTCTACTGGATAAAGAAACTTCTGTATCATGTATCATGGGGCCAATTATTTGAGTACAATAATTTGAGTACAAATGGGTGGGTAGTATCTTTGGTTCCCCAAATCTCATTGCAAGACTAAAAAGTCCATCAAGTCCATGAGTAGAATCAGGCTGCTAATAGCAGCAACAAATGCTTTGCTTTTTAACTCAAGATCAGAATTTATTTTCCATAAAGCCAGATATATTGTTTTTATCTGGACTGGTGGTATGTATTTGTATTTGAGTGACTTTTTTCACACGTCTAAGTGGAATCTCCCCACGAAGTAATTTACAGTAGTGCAAAACAACTCATATTCTTTATTCTAACATGTTTCTTTCTGTTACTTTCATCAGTCTTTCACCATCCTGGCACTGGTTCCTTAATTCCCTTTGACTCCTGTAAAAGTACTTTATAATTTATATTGAAACTGTCAAAGCACTTAAGCAGATGCACAAACATAAGTATCAGAGATGTCCCACCCTCTACTCTTTAGTTTCTCCTCAGAAGAAAGCTGTGCACATGCCTGTCTGACTGGATGGGTGAATTTCACAGGTTCCCAGGTTATTCTGAGTTGGGAGGGACCCACAGGGTCGTCTACTCCAACTCCCAAGTGAATGTCCTCCCACCAACTAGACCATGTCACTAAGCTCCTCATCAAGTCTTCTTTTAACCACCTCCAGGGATGGCGACTCCACGACCTCCCTGGGCGGACCATTCCACTCTCTTTGTGAAAAACCTCTTCTTAATTTCTAACAGGTTTCAGTGAGGAAACTCAGTGTACTGGAAGTCTTAAGTGAGAATTATGTGGTATAAGCTCTATTGACACCAGTTGTACAGCTTGGCCTATCCAAGTAGTTACATTTGGAGCAAGAAAGATAAAAATGATCAAAAAACATTATTACCTAAATCTCAGCGAGAAACGTTTTCTCAGGGAGAAACCTTTATCTGAAGTACAGTAAACCCTGGTTATTCGTGGTTCCCATCTCCATGGTTTCAAACCTTTGTGATTCATTTTCCAGGAAAAAAGTGGGGTCTAAGCATGAGCAGATAACACCATGAAGAAAGAAAGTACATAAATATGTAAATGAGCTCATGAATATGTAAATAATCCCTGCCCATCACCCCCCATAGTCACTGAGCGCCATCCATTTGCACTGTTCAAGGGGAAGTGGAACTGCTGCCATCACCCTGAAGCTGGGACTACTCCCAGGTGGGCAGTGCAGAGGCAGCGGGGCCACACTGCCACTTCTGAGCATGGAGGGGTGGTGGTGGAGTGGTCACCACTTCTGGACATGGTGATGTAGTGGCAGAAGCAGTGCCCCTGGTGCCGCTGCAGTGGCAGAGAGGGAGAAGGTACCCAAATTAAAGTTCCCTCAAGGCAGCACTATGTACTTTGGTTTTAATACAGGAGATGTTTGTGGCCATGTCAGAAACACTTAAAACAACTGATACTGGTGAGGGGGTGTAAGACCACTTTTCCCGGGGTGGGTGGCTGGCTGGATCGGGATGGAGTCTCTCCTCTAAAATGTGGGGAGTAGGCAAGGGGAAGGGAGGAGGTGTGGAGACAGGGGAGGGGAGGGAAAGTGAGAAAGGAAGTGCAGATGAGGTGAGCAGGGGCAGCAGATGGAGCTTCGAAGAGGTGATGAGGGAGGAATTGGGCTGCAGGAACCATACTTGGCTTTGCTGGGACCCTGGGGAACATCCTTTACATGCACTGCCGCAGTACACATATTTAAATTGGAGTTTCAAAGGCTATACTGAAGGCTTGAGCTTAGTCTCAGCACTGGGGCTGGCTACAGAACAGCCCAGTCCCATTGTCAAGGCAATGGTAGTGACACTGCACTGTGTCTGCTGGCAGCGTCAGGGGCGGCCTAAGCCCCACTGCTGCTGGGCAAATCTAGCAAGACGGTGATGTGTCAGCTTTTTTGGGTGGCGGCACACATGTGAGCTCCTGTGTGCAGAAAGCACTGTGGACACGGGTGTTCCCAGGGTAGCCTCCACCGCTTGGCAGAGTGAGAGAGCAGGATGAGCCAGTTCTGTTGCATTCCTGGGAAAAAAACAAACAAACAAAAAAAGCAACTCCCCCAGAAACAAAGCAGCGGTGACTGTGTCGGTCTGCTTGGACCAGTGGGTGCACCCTAGTCTGCATGACTCTGGGTTCTGTTGTGGAACGCCAGGGTGCCCACACTGCTGCCATGCCCACCACTGCTGCCATTCCCCAACCCTCCCATTGCAGGGTCCTGCTCTGGGACAGAATGGGACAGTGGCCAGCAACTGCAGGCAAGACAATTGTTTCCTTGGACCACTGAACAGAGTGGCCTCGGATTTGCTGGAGTAGCATGACGCCTCTACCATGTTTGAACACACTGTAAATTTTAATGAAGTCTCAATTACCTGCATTAAGGTCTTGCATAATTTATGGAGGTCTACAACTATACTTTCAAGATTTGTTGTACAGGTAACTAAAAGAATATTGTACTTCTTAAGCCTTATTTCTCTGTCAAGTGTCCCAGACTGCAAAGGGCCAACAGAAATAATGTAGACAGACTGTTTCTACATGCATGCAAAAGATACCATGTCAATAAATTGGTAGAGGTACAATAGAGTTTTCTGCAATGTTTTTTTTTATGCTAGTAGCATCTGTTTACTGTTTTACTCTGCATGTCAAGGGAAAATAGCGTCACAAGACAGGGAAAGGTTTATTGAAATTAAAACAGCTAATTAGTAACCAAGAAAAAGTGATTCCTGTCTTTGCATATCTCTCATACTAGATACAGAGTGGTTTCTTGCAATATTGCCACAGTTCCTCTGGAGCATTGGGCAGTTGGTTTTTTCATATATTTATGTATCATAGTGTTTTTCCAATTGCCTCTAGACCTCAAGAGTTGTTATTTATGATTTTCCAGACAGTTGACAATGCTGTATTGATGCCCTCCTTAATACCAAGCAGTATTGCATTACTTCTGTCCATGATTTGCTCCTCACTGGAAGGCTTGTCTGAAAAATCTCCTGGAGTGGCAAATTGTTTATTTCCTTTGATCCTGCAGAAAATCACTTCCTTTTGATGTTAGAACCTGAATGAAGTAAAAGTTGTTTTACTCTCCCTACACTCCTAGTAGTTCATCACTAGTGGTCAGGTTAAAGCAGACCAGCTGAGAAGTACCTGGAAAACCTGCCTCAAGGAAGTGTAGTCATTTTCTCTTGAAAAATTATATATATTTTAGTAACCTGACATTTATCAAGAAGTCATGCTAGGAAAGGCAGGTCTCAAAAATAATGTGACTAGTGCTCCAAACTCCATCAAACTGTTAAAATGTACACGTCCTAAGCCAAGACACAATTTTTATTTTCCATATATATACATATATATTTCTGCATGTTATTTCTAAAAACCTCACCGGTGTCCTATCAGTTTTTTCCTTAAGGACTCAGCCCTGCTTCAGCTTTCTTCTCAGAAGTACTTCAGGACAAAAGGCAAGTCAACAACAAAGTCAAGAAATACCTGTTCTTGTTCATTTAACTTTTATTTATGACATTAAATAAAATTACACAAAACAAGTGGTATACGGGAATCATATATCACCTCCGTGAGCAATTATGTGAGACAGGACAATGTCTTTGTTCCTTGATTTTCTTAATGGTCTACTCAGAAGGACAAGAATTGTGGGTCATTACTTGCCAGAGTAGAATAGTCTTGGATTGACAATAAGGCAACATTGAATGGAAATCTTTACATCTTTGCAGGAAACCTTGGTTTCAAGGCTTGGGTGTCAGGAGAAGGCAGGATTTTGCCTATCTCTGCTGAAAGAATATATTGTCCATACACAAAAACTGTGTATATGCACATACATGCACAAGAATGAACTATCACTTAATAGATGGGCCTAGGTCCGTCCTTATCTGATTTTCATGTACTCTGACAAAGTCTCTATATTCATTCCAAGTGGCATATTTCCTGCTTATGCTTGAGAAATGACAGGAGCTCCTTCTTCTAGCTGGGTCTCTTGCCCCTTTTGCCCAATTTCCTGCTCATCATCATGCATCATCATTCTCTTAGCTTTTCCTCATAGGAGAGGTGCTCCATTCCTCCAAAGGTTAGAATCGTAGAATCACAGACTGTGCTGAGTTGGAAGGGACCCACAAGGATCCTTGAGTCAAACTCTTAACCCTGCACAGGACCATCCCCAAGAATCACACTATGTGCCCAAGAGTATCATCCAAACTGTCAACTTGGTGCTGTGACCACTTGCCTTGGGAGCCTGACCACCCTCTGAAGAACCTTTTCTCATATCCAACCTAAACCTCCTCTGATACAACCTCAGACCATTCCATCAGGTTCTGTCACTGGTCTCCGCAGGGAAAAGATCAGTGCCTGCTCTTCCTTTTCCATTCACAAGGAAATTGTAGACTGCAATGAGGTCCCCCAATCAGTCTCCTCTTCTCCAGACTGAACGGACCTCATGGCCTCAATCACTCCTCATATGACTTTCCCTCAAGGCCCTGTATCATCTTTGTTGCCCTCCTTTGGACAATCTCTAACAGTTTAGTGTATTTCTTATATTATAGTGTCTAAAACCGCCACTATATTCGAGGTGAGGCCAGTGCAGAGCAGATTGGGACAATCTCCACTCTTGTCTGGATGGTGATGCTTTGCCTGATGCCCCCCCGGACACAGTTGGCCCTCCTGGCTGCTAGGACACTGTTGATCCAGATTCAACTTTCTGTCAACCAGGACCCCCAGGTCCCTTTCCTGGCACTACTTTCCCTTATCTCATTCCCCAGTCTGTACATACATTCAGAGTTGTCCCATTCCAGGGCTAGAATCTGGCACTTTCCCTTGTGGAACTTCATATGGCTGGTGATAGCCCAGTCCTCTAATTTGCTGAGGTCTCTAGGGCCTCCCTACGTCTGAGGGAGTCAACAGCTCCTCCAAGTTTTGTGTCATCTGTAAACTTGCTTAGTACCCCCTCCAGTTCTGCATCCAAGTCAGTTACAAAGGTGTTGGAGAGCACTGGTTCACCTGTGGAACCCCATCAGTAACAGATTGGCAGTCTGATGACACCCCCATTCAATATTACCCTTTGTGCTTGACCCATGACGCAATTGCATCACATGATGTATTTGTCCATCTGTGGGCTGGATATTTTGTCCAGAAGGATCCTGTGAGGGACAGTATTCAAAGTTTTACTGAAACCAAAAAGTTTGCATCAATTGGTTTCCTTGTTCAACTAGGTAGGCTACCTTGTAATAAAAAGAAATCCAGTTCGATAAGCAGGACTTTCTTGACATGATGCCATGCTGGCTGTGACCAATGATTGTGTTGTCTTTCAGATGTTTTTCAATTACTCCCAGAATAATATTTCCCATAATTTTATGAGGCGATGAAGTGAGAGTAACATGCCTGTAGTTTCTGGGGTTCTCCTTACAAGTTCACAGGTTATTCTGAGAAAAGGGACTCACAGGATCATCTAGTCCAACTCCCAAGAGAACGCCCACTCAGGGATCAGGCCCACAAGCGTGGAACCATGAGCACCATGCTCCATCCATCCAAGCCTACCACCAAATAGGCCATGTCATTAAGCTCCTCACTGAGTCTCCTCTTAAACACCTCCAGGGATGGCGACTCCAACACCACCCTGGGCAGACCATTCCAATAAGAGATCGCTCTCTCTGTGAAAAACTCTTCCTAACATTCAGTCTAAACCTCCCCTGGCATAGCTTAAGGCCATGTCCTCTTCTTCTGGTGTCATCAGCCTGAGAGAAGAGATTCTGGCCTGCTAGACTGTGAGGGAACTAGGTTTGTGTTACCACTCTGGGATGCGCTTTCGGTCTCTGTACGGGTGTTAGATGGTGAGTTGGACTAGATGATCCTTGTGGGTCCCTTCCAACTCATAGTATTCTGTGATTCTGTGTGATTCACACCCACCTGGTGGCAACCTCCCTTCAGGTAGTTGTAAACAGCAATTAGGTCGCCTCTGAGCCTCCTCTTCTCCAGGCTGAACAATCCCAGTACCCATAGCCGCTCCCCATAGGACTTGTCCTCCAGTCCTTTCACCATCTTTCTCACTCTTCTCTGCACCCTCTCAAGCAGCTCAACATCCTTTTTAAACTGGGGAGCTCAGAACTGCACACAGTACTCAAGATGTGGTCTGACCAGCGTCGAGTACAGGGGAAGGATAACTTCCCTATTCTGACCGACCACACTATTTCTAATACAGGCCAGGATGCCATTGGCCTTCTTAGCCACCTAGGCACACTGCTGCCTCATATTAAGTTTTCTGTCAATCATTACTCCTAAATCTCTCTCCATTTCACCACTCTCCAGCCACTCATCCCCCAGTCAATAACGATGCATGGGGTTGTTATGTCCAAAGTGAAGAACCCAGCACTTATTCTTGTTAAATCTCATATTATTTGAGTCTGCCCATTTCTCTAGCCTGTCAAGGTCCCTCTGAAGGGCCCTCCTACCCTCTGACAGTTCAGCATTTGCCCCCAGCTTCTTGAAAATCAGGATGACATTTGCCAGCTTCCAGTCCGCTGGGACATCTCTGGGTTCCCAAGATCCCTTGAAAATCATAGAGAGAGGTTGTGCAATGACACCAGGTAGCTCTTTGGGGATTCTGGGATGAAGGCCATGAGACCTCATAGATTTGTAGGGAACCAGCTACAAATCCAAGGAACAGCAGATCCTACACCATTTCAAGGTTGACTGCTAGTTGATCATTCTCACAGTCATGGTTTCCCAGCTCAGGGCCCTCAGACCTCCCCGGTTCATCATCTATGTTGAAGACAGAGGCAAAGAAACTGCTAAATTACACAGAATTATACAGAATTACTATTTCAGTTGGAAAAGACCATAAAGATCATCCAGTCCAACCACAGTCTAACCTCACCCAACTAACACACTTATCCTAAGGCCTAAAACCTAACCTAACACCTGATACCCAGGGTCCATAACCTGATATCAACATACCACAAACCTTGTCCTGTTATCAAGTCAGACTACTAAGTGCATCATCCAACCTCTTCTTAAAAAGCTCCAGAGACGATGCCTCCACCACCTACCTATTGATCCCATTCCAATGAGAGATCACTCTCTGCGTGAAGAAATGCTTTCTAATATTAAGTCTAAATCTCCCCTGACGCATCTTTAAACAATGACCTCTTGTTCTAGCACAAGTAACCAGAGAGAAGAGACTTACCCCCTCCTGTATACAACTGCCTTTCACGGAGTTGTAAAGAGCTATAAGATCACCCCTCAGTCTCCTCTTCTCCAGGCTGAACAGTCCCAGCTCTCTCAGTTGTTCCTCATAGGGCTTGTGTTCCAGCCCCTTGACCATCCTCATTGCCCTTCTCTGGACACGTTCGAGGATTTCACTATCCCTTTTAAACTGAGGAGCCCAGATCTGAACACAATACATGTGTAGAGTGGGAGAATAACCTCCTTATTCCTACTGGCCACACTGTTGCTGATACAAGACAGGATGCCACTGGCTTTTCTGGCAGCCTGGGCACACTGGTGGCTCATGGTAAGCTTTCTATCCACCAGCACTCCCAGCTGCATTTCCACCTGCTCATTCTGGAGCCACTCATCTCCCAGACTGTAGCTTTGTTACAAAGATTTGCTTTGTAACTTTGTACCCCAAGTGCAGGACCCGACGCTTAGACTTGTTAAACCCCATGCCATTAGATTCAGCCCACTTGTCCAGCCTATCAAGGTCCCTCTGCAGAGCTCTCCTGCCTTCTATAAGATCTACATTAATCCCAAGCTTGGGATCATCTGCAAACTTGCTGATGATGGATTCTAAGCAATCATCAAGATGATCAATAAAGATATTAAACAAGATTGGTCCTAACACAGAGCCCTGAGGGACTCCACTTGACACCAACTTCCAACTGGACCCTGCACCATTGACCACTACCCTCTAAGCTCGATTATCCATCCAGTTCTCAACCCAACAAAATGTGAACCTATTCAGACCATGATCCTTTAGCTTCATTAGGAGTCTGTTGTGAGATACTGTGTCAAAAACTATGCTAAAATAAAGGTATACCACATCAACCACTTTTTCCTCATCAACCAGGCATGTTATCTGATCGTAAAAGGAAATTAGGTTGGTAAGGCAGGACCTTCCTTTCCTAAAGCCATGCAGACTAGGTTTAATATCATTCCCGTCTTGGAGGTGAAACATAATATTCCTAGAGATGAATTGCTCCATGATTTTGCCTTGCACTGAAATTAGGTTAACAGGTCTATAGTTTCCTGGGTCCTCCTTGCTAACCTTCTTATAGATGGGAATCACATTGGCCAATTTCCAATCTTCAGGGACCTCCCCAGTGAGCCAGGACTTCTGATAGATGATCGAGAGAGGCTTAGCTAAATCCTCCGCCGGCTCTCTCAACACTCTGGGATGAATCTCATCGGGTCCCATCGACTTGTGAGGATCTACTTGTAAAAGAAGTTCTTTAATGTCTTCCTTTTGCGTTAACGAGAGGATGGACCATTCCTCATCTGCATCCATTATTTTGAAAGACCCTTTATCAGATGCCCAGTTAGATTTACTAGCAAAGACTGAAGCAAAGAAGTCATTCAGTAACTCTGCCTTATCCTCATCTCTAGTAATTATATTGCCCTCTTTGTCCAGTAAGGAACATATATTGTCCTTGTCCCTTTTTTGGCTATTAATGTATCTATAAAAGCTTTTTTTTGTTATCCTTGATAGTATTAGCCAAAAGGAGCTCATACTGAGCTTTTGCAGCTCTAATCTTATTTCTACATGACTTGACTGTATCTGTGAACAAAGCTCTAGTTACCTTCTCTTCCTTCCAAAGGTGGTATATCTTTTTCCTTCTCAGGTACATTAAGATCTCCTAGTTCAACCATACCTCTGCCTTGTCTCTGTCCTTGTTTGTGAGGTGAGCATCCCCATCCTGTGATGGGCCAATGATATTTCTATACTGCCTATTACCATTAATGTACTTTATTGTCTCCCACACTTCTGACCATCTTCTGCTCCATTTGAGCTTTGGCCACACTAATTTTCTCCCTAAAGCGGCAAGTTGAAGGTCTCTATTCTTCTCATATCACTTTATGTTTTTTCCACTGGACATATGCCTTCCTTTCCTGCCTTATTTCCACTTGGGAATTGCCTGTTCCAGTGCTTATGGGAGGTGATGTACAAAAAGTGACCAGCATTGATGGACCTCAGCAAGTGCAAAAACATTTTTCCAGGGGACCTTACTTACTAATTCCCTGAGCAGTCTAAGGTCTGCTCTCCTTGTGTCTGGAGCTGAGGTTTTGCTGGCACATTTCCTCCTGTCAACAGAGATTTTAAACTTGATTGCTTTATGGTAATTGTGGCCAAGACAGTCACCAATCTCCACTTTGCACATGAGATCCACTCTGTTGACAATCAGCAGATCAAGGAGGGCTTTTTACTGAGTTGGCTCCTATAGGATCTGTTCCATACGGTTTTCAACCAGGGTCTTTGTAGAAATGTTCTAACTCAGGTTGTACCAACTGTGTGATGCTTCCAGTGAATTTCTGGTTAAGTTGAAGTCCCCCAGAAGGACAAGGGCAGTTGATTTGGAAGTGTCCCTTAGTTCCTCAAAGAATAATTCATCAGCATGATCATCCTGGCCAGGAGGTCTATATCAGACTCAGACTCCCACAATGACATTCACATTATTTGTTTGCCCCTTGATTCATATCCAGAGGCTCTCAACTGTGCCACTGCCAAATGCGAGCTCCATACATTCTGACCCTTCTATTACATGCAGTGCCATCCCTCTCCATCTTTTGCCCTATCTGCTCTGAACAGCCTGTGACTATCCACTGCAGTCACAGGTCTCATCACATCAGGTTTCACTTATACCAGTGATGTCAAATCTCTGGGACTGTACCAAAGCTTCAAGCTTCTCTAGTTTGTTTCTCATGCTGACTGCATTAGCTAGACATATTTCAGGTGTGATACATTATAGTCAACACCTCTTGCAGACTGAGGGATCCCAGGAATGCTGGTTTTCTCAAGTTTCAGCATACTTTCCCATCACGTATCAGTGGAGAGCCTGGCTTTGCCCCTTTCCCCCTTCAAGCATAGTTTAAAGTTCTCAACAAGCTCTGCTAGCTCCTGCACTAAAACTCTTTTTTTTCTCTCTGAGAAAGGTGCATCCTATCAGATGTTAGTGGGCCAGGTGTTGAGTCAAAAAACATGGTCAAACCCCCACCAATTTTTCCTATTACACCATACTGGGGGCCACTCATTGACCTGATGGATCTACCTATTCTTATCAATATTATTCCTTGTTCACTGCATGGTCATTTCACCCTTCCATGGATTTTTGTGTGTCAAATAAGGTGGAACTTTTTCTGCAGTAAGATCATAATTCTCTCTCACATATTCTTAATATTTAGTACCAACTTCATTCATAGTGCAGCTCTGGCATATTTGATTAACCACAAGACCAAGTCCATGGTTCTGTGGGTATTACACTGTACACAAACACAAGATTAAAACGTCTTTTATTGTATACATGCACAGGACCTTACTCAATTCTCATCACCTGTAGTGACATTGTAATTACTGTCTGGTCATTAAGAGATGCCATGATAGTAAATCGGTTAGACAGTTCTTATGTTTTGAATCTATAAACCTGATCTTGTATCATGATGTCAGTATAGGTACAGAACATACAAAAGGCTTTTTAAAGACGCAATAAACTCTCAGATAAGAAAGAATGATTACACATTTTCAGGCGTTTTGTCAAATATTAGGTTAAGATCCATATGAAACTCAACATTAATTCTAGATTTCTCAATGAAGGTTTAGAAATATGATTATTAGAACCAAAAATTTGTGCAAAATATTTGCTGCTGAACACTTTTCAGTACAAAAATATTCTGTAATTTCATTGTAAATTTTTCAAGTTGCTTCTTTCAGAAAAAGGGAAGGTACTTTTTAAATAAAATTTGCTACATGAAACATTTTCAGTTTTCTTTAAATTCAAATTAACTTTGTTTTAAAATACACTTCCGTTCTCTTAGAATGAATGTGAGTAAGGCTTAATATAAAAGAAACTCTTTTCCTTAAACAAGATTTTCTTTCTTATTTCCCAGAAATGATGACTAGCTGAAAAATCTCTCCATGTGTCTGTGGGATTAACTCCATAAAACGTGGCAGATACAGGAAAAATCTGGGAGGAACTGTGATTTATTAGCTCTATTTTTTTTCCTTTTTTTTAAATTTTAATTGGTTTCAGTGAATAGATGATGTACCGAAACACAGTCAGACTTCTTTAACAGACTGTAATGTCTTGAAATAACATAGATGCCATCTATATTACATTATTCTGCTGGATTGTTACACTCTGATAATTTTTTTCTTTCCTTTTTTCGTTTTTTTTTTGGTTTTTCACCTTTTCAAATAAACTATGACANGGCTGCCCAGGGAGGTGGTGGAGTCGCCGTCCCTGGAGGTGTTCAAGAGAAGACTGGATGAGGAGCTTAGTGACATGGTCTAGCTGGGGGGTGTAGGGCTGGATGACCCTGGGTCCCTTCCGGCTCGGAGTGGCCTGCTAGACTGTGAGGGATCTAGGTGGTGTTACGCTCTGGGATGTGCTCTCGGACTCTGTACGGGTGTTAGGTGGTGAGTTGGACTAGATGATCCTTGTGGGTCCCTTCCAACTCATAATATTCTGTGATTCTGTGATTCTGTGATCCTAGTGATTTTGCTGAAGACCTGAGACTTGAACTCTATAGAGACTTTATTCAACTCTGCTGGTTCCAGCATGCAGCTAGAGAATGATCAAGAAAGTCAATGACCTTATCTAAGCTTCACCTGTAAAATTCTGGGAAAAAAACACCCCAAACCCCCATTTACCCTGATGTCTTTCTGACACATTCCACTGAATCAGTCTTAATAGTGAGCTATCAGAAGTTTTAATTACTCACACAGCTAAGGGTTTCAATAGCCTAATAGAGAGGACACTCCCTTCTTTCTGTGTGCAATTAACTCTTAACTCTTCCAGAGACAGCACCATTAAAAAAAAGGAGTCAACCCAGAGGGGTTTTGAAGGTTAATTGCCAGTTATAGATAAACTTTGTTAAGAAGAAGCAAAGAACAAAATTTACACACACACACACAGAATTACACACACAGAATATTATGAGTTGGAAGGGACCCACAAGGATCATCTAGTCCCACTCACCATCTAACACCTGTACAGATCCAAAAGCACATCCCAGAGCAGTAAACACAAACCTAGTTCCCTCACAGTGTAACAGGCCTTGAAAATATCAGTTTAGAAAATGCAACCTCTCTGTCAATTGCACAGAAGTGCTTGCATTCTGAAACCTTTTTGACTGAAACACAACAGTTTAACCTAAATTCAGGCAATTCTGTGAAGTCATAAAGGCACACAGCAGTACTGGGAGAAGCATTTGATATATTAAAAAAACTCTGTTACAGGTCAAGAGGAAATGGTTGGATCTATGCTTTTTTCATCCCTGCTGATCACCATTCACTGTAGCTGTGGTGAGAATTAAAATAACATCTAATGTTTGCACTAAAGTTAATGCCTGGACATTTCCTTCAGCTGTCAGGAAAGAGTATGCTGACTGGAAAAATTTAAGAATCCAAGTCCTATGAAATGCATTAAAATTGACCTGAGTTGTCATGTGTTGCAAAAAAAAATGGATTCTGGGTTGTGGGTATGAAAAGGTCATACAAAAGGAAACATTTTAATTCATCTGATGACTTGATGCAGTCACATAGTAAAGCTATGTAAACATTCCCTAGATGAAATTTTTAATATTCTTTCGCAGATTTCAAATATAACTTACAAGTAAAATGTTTATTAATAGAAAAGATAGTTTGAATTTGCTAAAATTGAAAGAGAAAAGCACCTCTATTTGGTTTTAAAGATACTAAAGTTTTTTTAAGATATTAATGTCATTACTGACCTGTCAAAGGTGCTAGGTCTTTGTGAAAAAGACAAAAGAGCAATGTTCACAGGTTCACAGGTTATTCTCAGTTGGAAGGGACCCACAGGATCATCTAGTCCAACTCCCAAGAGAATGCCCACCCAGGGATCAGGCCCACAAGCGTGGAACAATGGGCAACATGCTCCATCCATCCAAGCCTCCCAACATCTAGACCATGTCACTGAGCTCCTCATCGAGTCTTCTCTTAAACACCTCCAGGGACGACAACTCCACCACCTCCCTGGGCAGACCACTCCAATGAGAGACCACTCTCTCTGTGAAAAAGCTCTTCCTAACATCCAGCCTAAACCTCCCCATGCGTAGCTTAAGGCCATGTCCTCTTGTTCTGGTGTCATCAGCCTGAGAGAAGAGATTCACACCCACCTGGGAGTTGTAAACAGCAATTAGGTCACCTCTGAGCCTCCTCTTCTCCTGGCTGAACAACCCCAGTTCCCATAGCGGCTCCCTATAGGGCTTGGCTTCCAGTCCTTCCACCATCCTTGCCACCCTTCTCTTGACCTTCTCAAGCAGATCAACATCCTTCTTAAACTGGGGAGACCAGAAGTGCACACAGTACTCAAGATGTGGTCTGATCAGCGTCAAGTACAGGGGAAGGATAACTTCCCTATTCCAACTGACCACGCTGTTTCTAATACAGGCCAGGATGCCATTGGCCTTCTTAGCCACCTGGGCACACTGCTTCCTCATATTAAGTTTCCTGTCAATCACAACTCCTAATTCCCTCTCCATTTCACCACTCTCCAGCCACTCATCCCCCAGTCAATAGCAATGCATGGGATTGTTATGTCCAAAGTGAGGAGCCCAGCATTTAGTCTTGTTAAATCTCATATTATTTGAGTCTGCCTGATTCTCTAGCCTGTCAAGGTCGCTCTGAAGGGCCCTCCTATCCTCTGGCTACTTGACATTTGCCCCAGCTTGGCATTGTCCACAAACTTGCTGATGATGGACTCAATTCCCTCATCCATATCATCAATAAAGATGTTGAACAGTGCTGGGCCTAACACTGACCCCTGTGGGACTCCACTGGTGATTGGCTGCCACCTGGATGTGACACCATTCACCAACACTCTCTGAGCTCGTCCATCCAACCAGTTCTAACCCAACACAAAATGCTTCTGTCCAGTCCATGTTCTAAGAATTTCTCCTGAAGGTTACCATGGGAAACCGTGTCAAACGCTTTGCTAAGATCCAAGTACACAACATCCACGGCCTTTTTTCCTTGTCAACCAGGTGAGTCACCAGATCATAAAAGGAGATTAAGTTGGTCAGGAAAGACCTACCTCTCCTAAATCCATGCTGATGAGTTCTAATATCATGGTCATTTTGCATTTGCTGCATAATAGCACACATGACTATCTGTTCCTTGTCTTTACCTGGGACCGAGGTCAGGCTGACAGGTCTGTAATTGCTCAGATCATCTTTCCTGCCCTTTTTGTGGATGAGTGTCACATTAGCCAATTTCCATTCTTGTGGTACATCACCAGTAAGCCAGGACTGTTGGTGTAAAACATGATAAATACTTGAGTGACATTGCAAACATAAAATAGGAACAAAAGATTTACAAAGCAATTCCATATTTTTATTATATACTGTTTCAATTTGAGTTTTATTTTATCCTTACATAGTTCCATATTTCCTTGACATTCTTCTCTACAGCATTTTCCTATATGGCTTGAGAAGAAAACAGATAAAAAGATGACTGGTACTTTATCATCAGAAAGTAGTATAACGAAAGAAAAAGTGCAGCAGGGGCTGAGCATATCAATGGGAAGAAGAAGGAACAGATTGATGCAGGTCTTCTACACATAACAATCAAGCTGTAGTTTGGTTTTCAGTTTATACAAAGCAGACAGCTGTGGAACTGAGGCTGTGAGTGCCTCTGAACACTGTAAGCCTTGCCATTCCTTGGACTTTATGGACAGAAAACCAACACACTGAGTCAGTGTTCCATTCCACTAACTGTAATGTTCTTGAGATTATTACTGACAACTTTGAACTGGAGTTTATAACTATGTTCTATTCTTAATGTAATAAGCTATAGCTTTAGACTACTTGGAAAGAGGGACAGAGGAAGTGCCTAATAACTCATAGTTTCTATTATGTAAGTGATTTAATGGTAATCAGTCAGGACTCAAGGTAGTTGCTTGCAAGCAGAGAAGCCCAAGAACCAAGGAAAGAGGAACATCAGTGTCCACTGCACTGCCAGGTGCCAAAAGCCCCTGCCCAGATTTGCCACCTATTCTTATACCCTTGCCTCAT
Source organism: Pitta sordida (assembly GCA_013390025.1). NCBI lineage: Eukaryota > Metazoa > Chordata > Aves > Passeriformes > Pittidae > Pitta > Pitta sordida. Next base: position 32,777 of record WEKX01004452.1, on the reverse strand, counting down.
ACATATGGAAATTACTCCATAAATATGCATCCCTTGAACATGATGTCATGCATTTCAACTTTGCTTTAAGACCTTCAACCAATCAGCTCAAATGTTTCACATACTTGCCCCATATTTTGACTAGAATCCTCTTTTGTTTACCCTTCAGGACTGGGAAACAAGACTTTCTCCCCTTTAATATTGCATGCTTAATTTCAGGCCAAGTGAATGATTTTAAAATCTACAAATCCTTCTAGAATTCACTAAAATTTCACTATTTCACTAAAATCCCATAATCTCTAAGCTTCTACCTAACTCATTAAAATCTATAATTTTATGAATCCTGAAATCATAAGTACTACAGTAATCCCTCAAATTTTGCAGGGCTTCAGGACCAGAAGAGTCCCACGAAAGCTGAATTTTGCAGAGTGGTAGACATACACCAATGAACCACATCCATCACCCCTCCTGCTCAGCCCCAGCGAGGGCATGGGGCTTACCTCTGCCCCTCCTGTGTGCACAGGACTGGGAGAGGAGAGGTTTACATGGTCTCTACACTCTTGGGGTAGAGGTGATCTTTGCATCCTCAGAGTAAACCTGGTCTCGTGCATCACTCTGTCCCATGTGCATGGCATGAGGCCTGCCTCCTCCTGTCCTGTACACAGGGGACGGGGCCCACCTCCCCCCATCCTGTGCACAGGAGACAGGGCCCACCTCCCCCCGTCCCCTGTGCACAGTGCAAAGCCCATCTCCTCTTGTCCCCTGTGCATGGTGTAGGGCCCACCTCCTCCTATGCCCTGCACATGGGGAGGGGCTTGCCTCCCCCTGGAACGGCATAACTAGTCACTGGTCATCCGTGGTTTATGTGACATAGGAATAAAGCACAAAGGACTGAAGAAAACAAAGATGTTTTTGCTGGAAAAAAAAATCCACAAAATTTTGAAGCCACAAAATTTGAGCCATGAAGAGCTAAGGGATTACTGTAGTTTTATTCAATGATGTTCAGGTGTTGCTTTTCTTTTCAAGGCTACTGCAAGGTTTAGTTACAGCTACGCTGATGATCTATATAAACGCCAGTCTGATGCCAGAAACAGGACTTTTCCTATTTATTCCTTTTTTAAAAAATTATGAGTTACACCTAAATGGCTTCTCTCTGATGTCAAAAAACTTGATTCTAAGACCAAGACCTTTAAAAAATCTGTTTTGTTTTACCGGGACTCCTTGCACATTCAGTGGACAGTGGATTTGTGACTGTGTGCCACCTGTTTTGGTGACACTGAGAAAAGGGATTGTCAAGAGTGTCCTACAGTAAAAGCAGCAGAGGATTTTCCTGCCTAAATTTTCCTGCCACTCTGAAGGTTGTTTATAAAAAAAAATCTCACTTTGCTGTGCTCCAAGCTAGAAGATTATGGCGAGTCCCCTTGTCAGCACGCCCATGCCGCACCAGTCCTCCTTATCCCACTCCCCTGGGAGCGCAGCTGCTGCAGCAGGTCCGCTCCAAGCAGCGCTCAGACCCCTCATCCCACTTCCCTGGGAGCACAATGACTATGGCCTGCGCCAAGTGGCGTCCGGCTTGCCCTGCTCCCCTGGGAGTGCAGTGGCTGTGGCAGGTCTGCTCTGAATGGCGTCGCCCCACTCCACTCAGAGCATGGTGGCTGCATGCAGTTATCACAGAATCACAGAATCACAGAATATTATGAGTTGGAAGGGACCCACAAGGATCATCTAGTCCAACTCACCACCTAACACCTGTACAGAGACCGAGAGCACATCCCAGAGCATAACACCAACCTAGATGCCTNTGAGTTTCCTATCGATCAGTACACCTAAGTCTCTCTCCACTTCACTAGTCTCGAGCCACTCCTCCCCCAGCCGATAGCGGTGCATGGGGTTGTTATGGCCGAGGTGAAGAACCCGGCACTTAGTCTTGTTAAACCTCATACTGTTGGAGCCTGCCCATCTCTCCAGCCTGTCAAGGTCCCTCTGGAGGGCCTTCCTACCCTCCGGCAGTTCAACATTTGCCCCCAGCTTAGTATCATCTGCAAACTTGCTGATAATGGATTGAATTCCCTCGTCCGTGTCGTCAATAAAGATGTTGAACAGTACTGGGCCCAACACTGACCCCTGTGGGACTCCGCTGATGACTGGCCGCCAGTCCGATGTTGCACCATTCACCACCACCCTCTGAGCTCGCCCTTCCAACCAGTTTGTAACCCAGCATAAAATGTTCCTTTCCAGCCCGTGCTTTACAAGTTTCTCCCGAAGCTTATTGTGGGAAACCGTGTCAAAGGCTTTGCTAAGGTCCAAGTACACAACTTATGAAAGATTTGCACACTATCAGGTTAGACATGGTGTCCAAGACTTTCTTGAATGACTCTCTGAGACATACTTGTCTCCCCCAAGTATGGAGAGACCAGGTCTACCCACCTGGAGAGACACCGGGGTAACAGCATGGGTGACTCCCCCACACCAGTGTCCCCAGCTGAGTGGAAAAGGGGTTGTTCATGATGTAGAATGGCTGTGGGTGCTGGGAAACACCGACACAAACACCAATACACAGCAGGGCAGTGTCAAAACAGTGTTGGAGCACCGGGGGGCCATGTGAGAGTGTGGGGCAAATTTGCATATTAATGAGCTGCCAATCAACATGCAAGGAGGGCTTCGCATATAGGAGGAAAGACTCACAGTACCGTGGTATAGGAGACCCGACTGTATTACCAAAGTTTCTATAATGAAATGTGGGAAAATATCTGATGTAAATGTTCATTTATAGTAAGATTTGATTACTCTCATAAATAAAATATTTTTCTTTAAAATATTTTCATTAAAACTACTTTTTAAAACATTGGAATCCTCTTCATCTGCATAAAGCATATACAGTAAACCCCCACATATTTGCAGTCTGCATATCCAATGAATTGCAGTCTATTTTTCAGCGAATTGTGGGTCTGCAAATGTGTGCAGATAGTGCTATGAACTCAGACAATTCATGAATATATAATGACCTCTTGAATATGCAAATTGACCCTGTCCACCACCCCACCCACTGGAGTTTCCACGCACCCTCCATTTTCACGGTTTAAGGGGGAGGGGAACCACCACCATCATCCTGAAGCCGAGAGCACTGTAGGGTGGACAGCGCAGAGGCAGAGGGGCTGTGCTGGTGCTTTTGGGCTCGGCAGTTCAGCGACAGCATGGCAGGTGTCACACCTGACAACTGGGGCATGGATGGGGATGAGAGATGGTGCATCTGATGACTAGAGGGTAGTCAGGGATGGCAGCCAGCCCATCAGATTTTTCACACAATTCCACACTTTTCATTGTGGAGATGACGGAGTTTCTCAGTTAAGATGAACCAAATTTGGAAACCACAAACAGCAGAAGCACTTAAAAATAAAATATTTCAACTTATTAAATGAGCACAAAATCATCTGAAGGGAAATCACTGAATATCTTAATGTTTTACATGAAATATTTTGTTCAATTTTCCATCTTTCTCTCTAAAATACCTCTAGCTTCAGACATCAGATCAGTTTTGTATAGTGAACTTCTGAAAATTGAAATCATAACTTGAGATCTAAGATGTTCCACTAGCTACCAAATCCTGGTGTGAGCATTCTGGTAGCCATGAACTTGCAAGTCTTTAAATTCAATGACAATTCCTTTCTGAAAATTTAGCAATGCTTAACCATAAATGAAACAGAGCTTGTTTCCATAAATTATTTGAATCTTCTTCCACAGAAGTAGTCTTTGATTTTTTGCTAACTTTTGGAAGACAAATACAGGAATTTGGGAAAAACTCACCTGTTTGTGAATTCTGCTTTTCCATTTTCATCTGTATTTAATGTCCTTGGGCTGGATTCTACCTTAATTAAAACTTCCTCCATAAGCAAATTCAGAGACAGTCCTCTGTTTTCAGAGTTGTTCAGAAATACTTCTCATTATACAGTATGTTGTCAAATAAATAAATAAATGTGATGTGATTGGATATGTTTTTCATTTTGGGCTCAGAGTTTCAGCATAAATGCAAATAAATATAAGATTTATTCAATAATAGAATTACACAAAGTCATTATCTTGATTACTTGTATTCTCTTTGCTTAGGGGAGAAATTACATCTCCTATGGTAACACAGAATGCTTGATTGAACCCTGGTGATCAACTTTATACTTTTGTTCCTTGATATTTTTTATCCCAAGAAAGATTTTTCAGGTTTGGTGAGAAAAGAGAGTGTGTTTACAAACTACTGAGATATATGTGGAGCTCCTAAATGTACTGCAAACTCAGGGTGAAGTCGGTCAGAAAAAACATGCTGGAGGGTTGTCAGGATTCAATAAAAAGTGTGACCTTGATCTTTAAAACTGTTCTCTACATGAATGACAGGATCTCTTTGGATTCGACATGCTGCTCCCTCAAAGCAGAAAGAACATCTAAGATGATCTGGGATGCTGGCAGAATTATTTCCTCAGTTTGATACACTGTACCCAGTTCTAAATAGCAACATAGTAGTTCACTTGCTAACCCGTGAAACTCCCTTGTTTCAAAATTTCTTTCTCAGGAAGAAATTGTCCCACACCAGAGCTGTGTGCTAATGAATAAGTATATATAGATGTGCATATATATATATATATGAATATTTATAGTGAAGAGTGAATATAATCATAAGTGTAATCAGAAGCAACAAGATACTGAACATGCAGCTCTCACTCCCCTGCATCCTCCATCCTCATCTATGACACCCTTTTTATTCAAGTGCATAATTCACTGTAGTAATTTTCTGTTTCATAAACCATCAAACATTTGAAGAAAATTGACAGTAACTGAACAAGTTCTTTGATGTTCAAACCATTTGAGCATACTTCTCAATTGTGCATTTACTTGTGGTTTTATTCTTATTTTTACATAATTTTCAGTACAATTCACAATTAATCGTCGATACCTTCCAAAATCCTTTACCTCTTGTGAACTCACATGACCTAACAACAAAGAAAAGCTTTCTCATTTGCCGATTTGTTCATAATGCTCCTGTTATGTAGACTTCTGGCAGTTATGAATGAATAAGTATTAATAACACAAAGCTCTAGAACTGGAAAATGTTTGCGAACACCCTACCTCCCCCCCATCAATAGTTTTGATATCTGCATTTTGTGTTGGTCTATCACAAACCTGAATACAAGGCACAGGGAGACATTTTTCTGTTAGCTAATATCTAGCTGTTAAACGTGGCTGTTAAATGATATTTTTACCATAACAATGTGTAAGACTATTGGTAAAAGATTCATAGTATAAAATTTTTATATGCACTATAAATATTTGAAACATTTTTAGTGCTTTTATTCTTAGCATCTAACTAGACTTTGAAGATATTGATGCCTGAAACTTCATTATGATCTTACAGTATTTTTTTTTTTTTTAATTTATATGATGGGTGAAAAAAATGAAAGAAACTTTTGGAGCTAGACTGACATAGTCAGAGCTCTAATGTCATTATGATGAAGAACCAATGAAACTATTGTGAGTGTAGTTCAATTTCCCCCAGAAAGCTCTAAATAGAACTTAGGTGGCAATTAATGTGTGCATTTGCATGAACAGAAACAGAGACTACACCTAAGGGTCACCAGCCATTCTGGACACTTAAGTCTGTCACTGAGATGCTCAAAACTTGCCTGGCATTGGATGTGATTAAATTCTCGTCATTGTTACATTTCCACTGAAAAAATGTACTTAGCATACAAATGTCACTTCTGACCATAACTATTATTGTTTACGCTTCTGTAGTGTGCAGCCATCTCCAGTGCTGCAGTGAGCAACACTTCTTTATGACTACTAGCTTCGAAAGGCAGTAAGGCTCAGCGATAATATTTATACCCAGTGATGCTTAATTTTGATTATGTAATTCTTCTGTATGACATTAACATTTATACTGCAGCACCCCTTAAAATGCAGCTCCCCTTAAAACTCGTTTTTCCTCATGCAACTTGTTCTTGACTTTACTCATTTGACTGTATTTTTTTACTTTTTTCTAAATGCAATAAAAATTGAAGCAGAGAAGTAACAGGAAAAGAGCAATTTCTGTCTCAATATAATTTGCTCCTGTATTTTGAAGTCAGAGTTACACCCTGTACTGGCAAAACAATTTTGAAATCTTTTTGTAGCTTGGAGCCCTTACACGTTGCGGTTGCTGTAGATACCATTGATGAAGTAGTTTTCTGTGTTTTAGCTGAGGTGTCTACAAATACCAACAGTGATTTTAGATTCATCACCAGTGTGATAGATATGCAGATACCATCTGACAAGTACAAGGTAACAAGTTTAAGACTATGCATACACTGAATGCATCTGCATTCTTAGCAAGTGACTTTATACTTCTGAAGTTGCAAATCTTCATAATAATTTAAGACACTTTATATTTCTTTTATTTGCCACAGTGTATGAATGCCCAAGTGTATTGATGTACTAATGTGTTAATCTTCCTCACACTCCTGGGAAGGTAGTAGGTAATAGGTCTCCACTGTTCTGGGGGAATAAAAGCAAGATAAAAATAGTTTCATAAACATTAAATAGGATGGATGGAGCATGGTGCCCGTAGTACCACGCTTGTGGGCCTGATCCCTGGGTGGGCGTTCGCTTGGGAGTTGGACTAGATGATCCTGTGGGTCCCTACCAACTCAGAATAACCTGTGAACCTCTACTATGTTCATGGAATCACAGAATTATGGAATTGTTTCAGTTGGAAAGGACATTTAAAGGTCACCTGGTCCAACCCTCTGCAATGAGCAAGGACATTTTAAACTAGATCAGGATGCTCAGAGCTCCATTTAACCTGACCTTGAATGATTTCGGGAACAGGTCATTGATCACTGGGAAACTAGTGTTTCACCACCCTCAACACAAAAGACTTCCTTCTTATATTTAATCTAAATTGATCTTCCTTTAATTTGAAAGCATTATCCCTTTTGCTAGCAATATGTTCCATATTAATGGTCTGGTGCTTATTCCATACTTCCTTAATTCTTTATGTTAAAAAAAAAAGATTTTATTTTGAATCACAGTGAAGGAAGTTTTGTCTCTCTATGTATTTAGATGGTAATGAACACATGGACTGTTAAAAGTAGGTCCATTTAAGGATGTTTTTTTTATTAAGAAAATGGATGTAATACTTTTTTGATCTTTCCGGCTTCAAAAGAAATCATAACATATTCATTAATCAATTGAATTTAACAGCAATTTATCTGTGGGAGGAGGGCTGTCTGAAAAAATTTCTTTGAGCATTTAGTTTTAAATAATCCATGCAGTTTGACCGTAGTAAGTGTGAATGAAACAAAGGTACTTCACAGGCATAAATTCAATAAAAGAGTCATATAATCAAGAAGTCCTTAAATAGAACTTGAGCTGATAAAAAACCCAAACAAAACTACCAAAAAACCCCCAACACAAAACACCTCCTCAACATCAGATTTATCAAAACCTAAAAAATCCCCCCAAACTTTTCTGAGCTGAGTGTTCTCATCATAATGGTCCTTTAATAGCAATCTTTTGTTGGATGCTGTGGAGATTGTTAACTTCCTTCTGGGAATTGATTGAAATAACATTGAAGGTAATCAGCAATCAGATTTCTCATCCTCTATTCAGGACTTTCTTTTGGCTGTGTCAAGAGGGCTGCAGCACAGTGACCCTGAAACAGTCCTCTACAAATTGCATTCGTTTATAAACATTCTGTTCTCTGAATGGAGTAGATTGAATTGTTGGAAGTAGCTCACATCATCTAGTCAACTTCAGAAAGTCAATATCCTTGGTGTGTCTAGAAAATTCTGAATTGTCTATCACCCATCAGCTTTCTGGAGTAACCCTTACAGTGCAGCGCTACAGCACCAGTTCTAGATAAAGCAGGATGTGTTTCATGTTCTTCTTTATTTAGAAGTAGTCAAGATATTCTTCAAAGTTGATATCCTTGAAAATATTTCAACACAAATCTGAGATTGGAACCAAAATGCTTCTGAGGATCTGGGTTTGATATTGGTTTTAAGTTGAACCTCACCTATTGATTTCTCTAGAGTCTGCTAATTCTTTATGTTTCCAAATTTTTTAAGGTCCTAGTAGTAAAGGTCCTAGTAGTAAAGGTCCTCTAAGTAAGATGGTGTAAGGGTTAAACACATGCAGGTATCCCCAGAATGACTTATAGTGGAAGGATTTAGGAGACTGTTTTTGAAAGGCTAATAACATTAAACGTAGTGGTGTAAACAGAGTGCTGGTTTTCCCTCTCCTGGCCCCACCTCACAGGCAACCTTGCAAGGCAGGAGAAGGAAAAACACCAGCCATCTGTGAGACAATGCTCCTTCCGGGTAGGCAAGGCTTTCTTCAGTGACAAAAATTCCTTGCCTCCCCAAATTTAATCTTCCAGAAAAGGTTTTCTGCTTACAGATTATTTGGTATTGGGAACAGAATGCATACCTTATTATACTATAATTGCCATGTTTAAGAACTGAAAATTGATAAATGGAAAAACGCAAAATATTAATGACAGCATGTAAATTTCCAAATTCTAATAGTTATAAAAATATCAGTCCTGCAAGCATTTTAATGTTACCTTTGACTAAAACAATTCTACTGACATATGGAATAATCATAAAAATAGCCCTTATCCAAATATGGTATTTTCAATGCATTTATGTTTTTCAGAAGTTTTGTACTTTCTTTAGAATATCAGAAATGTTACAGAAGAATATCTAGCATTTGAAATTTGATGCAAATCAAAAAGCTAAAATATGCCCTGTCCTGTACATAGGTGCTGAAATAAAGAGGAGTCGCAGATGTGACAAACCCAAGCAAGTATCATAGGTGACTAAATTAAAAGAAATGTAGTAAGGTGGGGTCTGTTTCAAAGTTCTGACACAGTTTTTATCTTTTGACTACTTTTCAATGCTTGTATGGGATAAGTTAAAAAGAATCAGGTTCTTACAACAATATGTCATGCTAGATGGAAAAGACTTGGGTTAGGATTGGAGGCTAAGTGGCTCCGTTCCATTGAAAAAGGGTAAGAAGCATTTGGAAGGAGAAAGAGCTTTTGTTTCAGTTGTTCCCTAGTGGACCTACTGGACAAAATGATGATACAAAACATGCAGAGTTTTTAAGGAATAAAGTGAGATTTCCTTCTGAAAAGAACTCCAGAGGAGTAATATCCTGAGGAACATCTGTAAATTGTACAATTGCCTCTGCGATCTCATGGGTAAAGCTACCTGCAATGCATTATTCAGGACTGTTTCTGGGAGAAACTCCTCAGGTAAATGATTTTCTCAGTGAAAAATGCATCTACTTGAAACAATTCACAAATTTATTTTTAAATTTTCATAGTGTTGTAGCTAGAAAAATTGGTTGAAAACAAGAAAAAATCTTAGGAATTTCCACTTGCCCTTTCAAAATGTTGTTTCAATTTTAAATGTACTTCAGTTTATTTATGAGAACAAAGTCCTTATTTGCAAAAGACAAACAGAAAAACATTCAAATGTAACCCTTATTAATTAATTTAACCCCTCTAAAATTGCTCATTTGAACATTTTATTTTAAGAACTTTTCCTTCCTGCATGAAAAAAATGAAGAAAAAATTTTGAGAGCAACCTGAAATAATTTCTATTTTATTTTTTTCCCCCCATTTGAAATGTGATTACTCACTTTACTGTGTTTAGGTCTGTGTTTAAAGACACAGACTAGGTGTAATACAAGCTTCATACTTACACCATAATGTCATTGTAACACACTTCTTTTTAAGATGCAAAATATTAAGCTCATAAGCACAGTATAAAACTCTTGATTAAAAAATCAATTTACCTCTGAACTTTTCCATTACTTTCAGAACTTCCTACTAACTCAGACTGCCAGTTGCACAGTTGTTAGTTATTTGCTATAAAATCAGTCCCATTAATTTGTTAATGAAGTGATATTGACTTTACATTTTGTTGGCTGGCAATGTTTCAAAAGTCATTGTTACCTTATTTCCAAAATGAACATCAATGAATTTCCCTTAGTGCATAAATTTCAAAAATCAATTAAAAAAACCTAATTGGTTCAATGCCACCTGATTTCAAATTATGCTGATGGCAGCAGATCAAAAAAATCTACTCATCAATTACCGTTGGAAAATAGATGATTATTTCTACTTGCTAATATGTAGTGAACAGAATAATGCTAAATAAAAATCTAGAAAATTAAAAGAAAATAATAAATTAAATAAGAGCATAAGAATTGAATTAAACTGTATAGAAGTTTAGAGTTCTTATGAGTATTTTATTTTCCCTCACAAGAATACCTTTACTAAACTAAACATCAAAGTTGCATAACAGTGATTAAGGGACCTGATTGAAAGAAAAAAGGTTTCTCCAAACTATCAGTAACCAAATAAAAAATGAAAGGTCTTTTCTAGGTTAATCTGTTCAGAAGAAACTTTCTCAATATATCTGTGCAGCTACTGTTTGCTGTCTGAGAGCAAAAATGTTTTTACTGAAAGTTTTTATAATAACCATACCACATCAGAGCCTTGATTAATTTCAAGTCTCAGAAATCTTCTGGAAATATGAATGTTCCATTCAACCAGCCCTCAACAGTAATCCTTCTGAATCTTGGCCACTAGCCACCAGCTGACTTGAATATATCTTCTGGAGGATGACCACCTCTTTGAGAGAATTCTGAAAAGTTGTAAACATTATTTAGAAAGAAAATAAAAAGGATTACTTGAGTTGCTTGAGAGGGTCCAGAGAAGGGTGACAAGGATGGTGAAAGGACTGGAGGACAAGCCCTATGGAGAGTGGCTATGGGAACTGGGGTTGTTCAGCCTGGAGAAGAGGAGGCTCAGAGGTGACCTAATTGCTGTTTACAACTACCTGAGGGGAGGTAGCTGCCAGGTGGGTGTGGACCTCTTTTTTCAGGCTAATGACACCAGAACAAGAGGACATGGCCTTAAGCTACACCAGGGGAGGTTTAGAATGAATGTTAGGAAGCGGTTTTTCACAGAGAGAGTGATCGGTCATTGGAATGGTCTGCCCAGGGAGGTGGTGCAGTCGCCGCCCCTCGAAGTGTTAAAGAGAAGACTGGATGAGGAGTTTAGTGACATGGTCTAGCTGGGGGGCGTTGGGCTGGATGGTCTAGTGGGTCCCTTCTGGCTCGGAGTGGCTTGTGAGCCTGTGAGGGAACTAGATTTATGTTCGCCACTCTGGGGTGTGAGTTCGGTCTCTGTATGGGCGTTAGATGGTGAGTTGGACTAGATGATCCTTGTGGGTCCCTTCCAACTCATAGTATTCTGTGATTCTGTGATTCTGTGAATTGTAATGCTCACTTTTGCCTACATCTGCGGGCCATGAACCAGGAAAAATGAAATGGACCTAGAAACTTTTCTAAGCATAAGGTCTTGAGAAGCCTTGAGTCTTGTAGTTTCTAGGCAGGGTTCATCCATTCTCACTTTAGTCCTTTAGCCAAAGAAACTGAATTAGGATATTTGTTGATTATAAACATACTGAACTCTTAGCACTGAAGCACCCTCGCAGGTGAATCTTCTTCTCCAAAGTGTAACTCATTCTCTGCTGATCTTTCTCCACTGACTAGACAGAAAGCCTACAGCACCAGGACAGTAATGTGGATCTCTTTTTCCTGCCACACAGGCTAACAGAAAATGAAATACACAAGATATTTTTTAGAAGAATAATTTACTCAAGGTCAGTGTAATCTTGCGAAGGATACAGAGCACCTGCAAAATAACTACAACATTAGATCTAGTCAGCACGAATTCTGGAGAGGTACGTCCTGCCTGACCAACCTAATCTCCTTTTATAAACTGGTGACTTGCCTGGTTGACGATAGAAAGGTTGTGGGTGCTGTGGACTTGGATCTTAGCAAAGCGTTTGACACCGTGTCCTAAGGTAATCTTCAGAAGAAACTCTCAGAGCGTGGATTGGATAGGAGCATTTTGTGTAGGGTTAGGAATTGGTTGGATGGATGAGCTCAGATAGTGGTAGTAAATGATGCCACATCCAGCTGGCAGCCAGTGACTAGTGGAGTCCCACAGGGATCAGTGTTTGGCCTGGCACTGCTCAACATCTTTATTGATTTATTAAAGTTTGCAGATGATAGCAAGCTGGGTGCAAATGTTGAACAACATGAGGGTAGAAGAGTCGTTCAGAGGGACCTTGACAGACTACAGAAATGGGTAGACTCCAAGAGTATGAGATTTAACGAGTCCAAATGCCGAGGTCTTCACTTTGGACATAACAATCCCAGGCATCACTATCGGCTGGGCGACGAGTGGCTGGAGAGTGGTGAAATGGAGACGGATTTAGGAGTAATGGTTGATAGAAAACATAATATGCACCAACAGTGTGCCCAGGTGGCTAAGAGAGCCAATAGCATCCTGACCTGTATCAGCAATGGTGTGGCCAGTAGGACTAGGAAAGTTATTCTTCCCCTACACTCGGCGGTGGTCAGACCACATCTTGAGTACTGTGTGCAGTTCTGGGCTCCCCAGTTTAAGAACAATGTTGAGCTTCTTGAGAGGGTCCAGAGAAGGGTGACAAGGATGGTGAAAGGACTGGAGGACAAGCCCTATGGGCAGCGGCTACAGGAACTAGTGTTCAGCCTGGAGAAGGGGAGGTTCAGAGCTGACCTCATTGCTGTTTACAACTACCTGAGGGAAGGTTGCAGTCAGGTGGGTGTAAATCTCTTTTCTCAGGAAGCCAGCACTAGAACAAGAGGACATGGCCTTAAGCTACACCAGGAGAGGTTTAGACTGGATGTTAGGAAGAGCTTTTTCGCAGAGAGAGTGATCTCTCATTGGAATGGACTGCCCAGGGAGGTGGTGGAGTCGCCATCCCTGGAGGTGTTTAAGAAAAAGCTGGATGAGGAACTCATAGTCTAGTGGGATGATGGGTCAGGGAATTAGGTTATATAATTAATTATATATATATAAACTAAATGATGACATGACCCTGAGATTGGCTCAGATAGAAAGAACATGGTGTCCACGGCTCCAAGGTTGTGGGTTTGATCCCTGTATGGCCATTGGCCTGGGAGCTGGACTCGATGATCCTTGTACGTCCCTTCCAACTCAGAATATTCTGTGATCCTGTGATCCTGAGGCACACTGCTTGCTCATGGGCAGCTTGTTGCCCACCAAGACTCCCAGATCTTTCCCTGTAAAGTTGCTTTCTGGCAAATCAGGTCCCAGCCTGTACTGGAGCATGGGGTTATTCTTTCCCAGGTGCATCATCCTGCATTTGTCTTTGTTGAGCTTTACTAGGTTCCTCTCTGCTCAGCTCTCCAGGTCATGATGAATGCACTCAGTACAGAATTCTCATGTATCAGTTACTTCTCCCAGTTTTGTATCATCAGCAAACCTGTTAGCGGTAAACTCTCTCTTCACCCAGGTTCTTAATAAACAAATTGAAAAGTACTGGACCCAGTACAGACCCCTGAAGACGCCTACTCACTATATGCCTCCAGCTAGAGTCTGTGCCACTATTCACAATCCTGTCATTCAATCAGTTCTCAGTACACCTCATTGTCCACTCATCCACACTTCCTTAGTTTTCCTGTGAAAATATCATTGTATACAGTGTCAAAAGCCTTGCTGAAGTCCAGGTGCATAACATGAGGTTCTACCTTCATCTACCCAGCCAGTCATTCACAGTATCACAGTATTAGCAAGATTGGAAGAAAACTTGGAGATCATCAACTCCAACCTGTAACCCAACACCAATCCATTGTCTAAACCATGGCACTAAATGCCTCATCCAGCCTACTCTTAAACACGTCCAGGGATGGCAACGCCACCACCTCCCTGGGCAGACCATTCCAATGAGAGACCACTCTCTCTGTGAAAAAACTCTTCCTAACATTCAGTCTAAACCTCCCCTGGCGTAGCTTAAGGCTATGTACTCTTGTTCCGGTGTCATCAGCCTGAGAAAAGAGATTCACACCCACCTGGCAGCTACCTCCCCTCAGGTAGTTGTAAACAGCAATTAGGTCACCTCTGAGCCTCCTCTTCTCCAGGCTGAACAACCCCAGTTCCCGTGGCCGCTCCCCATAGGGCTTGTCCTCCACTCCTTTCACCATCTTTGTCACTCTTCTCTGGACCCTCTCAAGCAGCTCAATATCCTTCTTAAACTGGAGAGACCAGAACTGGACACAATACTCAACATGTGGTCTGATCATCACCGAATACAGGGAAAGGATAACTTCCCTAGTTCGACTGACCACACTGTTTCTAATACAGGCCAGGATGCCATTGGCCTTCTTAGCCACCTGGGCACACTGATAGCTCATATTAAGTTTTCTGTCAATCATTACTCCTAATTCCCTCTCCATTTCACCACTCTCCAGCCACTCATCCCCCAGTCAATAGCGATGCATGGGGTTGTTATGTCCAAGGTGAAGAACCTGGTGCTTAGTCTTGTTAAATCTCATACTCTTGGAGTCTGCCCATTTCTGTAGTCTGTCAAGGTCCTTCTGAAGGGCCCTCCTACCCTCTGGCTACTCGACATTTGCCCCAGCTAGGCATCGTCCTCAAACTTGCTGAAGATGGACTCAATTCCCTCATCCATATCATCAATAAAGATGTTGAACAGTGCCGGGCCTAACACTGACCCCTGTGGGACTCCACTGGTGACTGGCTGCCAGCTGGATGTGGCACCATTCACCAACACAGCCTGAGCTCATCCATCCAACCAGTTCTAACCCAACATAAAATGCTTCTGTCCAGTCCATGTTCTAAGAATTTCTCCTGAAGGTTACCATGGGAAACCGTGTCAAACGCTTTGCTAAGATCCAAGTACACAACATCCACGGCCTTTTTTCCTTGTCAACCAGGTGAGTCACCAGATCATGAAAGGAGATTAGGTTGGTCAGGGAAGACCTACCTCTCCTAAATCCATGCTGATTAGTTCTAATGTCATGATCGTTTTGCTGTTGTTTCGTAATAGCACACAAGACTCTCTGTTCCATGACTTTGCCCAGGACTGAGGTCAGGCTGACAGGTTTGTAATTACTTGGATCATCTTTCCTGCCCTTCTTGTGGATGGGTGTCACATTAGCCAATTTCCATTCTTGTGGTACATCACCAGTAAGCCAGGACGGCTGGTAAATTATTGTTCCATCATGAAATTTTATCAGATTGGTCAAGCATTATTTCCCCTTGGTTAATCAGTATTGATTACAACTGATAACTCCATTTTCTTCCAAATGTTCATAGGTGGCATCCAGGATGACCTATTCCTTCACCTTCAAGGGATGAAAATGAGGCTGACTGGTACAGTCAGTTTCCTGTGTCCTCTTTCTTGCCCTTTTCTAAGACTGGAGTGACTTTGGCTTTCCTCCCGTCCTCAGGCAATTCTCCTATTACCCATGGCTTTTCAACAATATTTGAGAGTGTCTTAGCAATAAATTTGCCAATTGCTTCAGCACTTGTGAGTGCACCCTACTGTGGCTTCTGGCTTTGTGGGTGTCAAATTTATTTAAGTCATCTTTCACCCAGTCTTCACAATTATCATGTTTTAATTGTAAACCTCATGCTATTCAACATTTTGAAAGTTCTCACTACTTTTATTTTAGTAAAATAAATTTCTAGCTTGATCCCCCTAACTTCTACAGAAAACAAACAAACCAGCCAACCAAATAATATGCAACCCGTATAATGTGAGGAAGCTAAAATCTAGAGGAAGAGGCAATGTCTCTGGTTTGAAACAGATAGATTTAAAAATTTGAAAAGTGTAAACGTTGTTATGTGACAGTCACCAAAGCTTATATTGATTGTCAGCACCTCAGAATTTCACATGAAAGCAAAACATTGCTTTTCAAATCTCTTCAATTATGATTTCTACTGCTCTGCAACATCCAGAGTCTATTCTAACCCAAATTTTACTTTCATCTTCTCTCCCCATCCTACCATTAAAAATTTCATCTTTCTTCTCACAGACTGAGTTTTCTGTTTGTTTTTTGAAGCATTTCCTTTCCCTTTATTATGAATTTTATGTGCCCTCCTAGCAGTAAAAAACCCTTTTTTCCAGTCACATGACTATGGCCATTAAAAATCATGTGTTCCTGAGGAGGTAATGTAGTTACATTGTTTTCCTGTGAAAATATCAATTGTACCTCAGGTACGCAGTGCAATCTGCTCAATAGCTTGAAGCCAAAAGACCTTGTTTTCAGGTATTCAGTGCTGTTACACTGATTACCTTCTGCTTCTGTTGTTGTTTGTGTTGATTGTCATCATCTGTCTGAATTGCAGGTGTGGCTATAAAGTTCCTAGGAATGCCTGTCTAAATTCTAGCACAAAATTTATTAACAGCTATTAAAAAAACTTCTCCTAGAAAATCTGAGGATATAGTTATGGTTTGAATTAGTATCATATATGCACAGTTCATGGTGAATATTCAGGACTCCACTAACTAGTCTCATTACTTTACTAAGATCTCATTGACAGCTTATGTATGTTAGTCTTATTTGGGGAATCTCCTTTGTAAAACAAAACCAAACCCAACCAGCCAACCAATCAAAACCCACAAAAACCAGAAAAACAAAACACCAAAACTCAAAACACAAAGCTAAATTTCATTTAGGAAAAAAAAATAATAACAGTGTAGCTGCATTGATCTGGAAGGAAATAGATAAGAATTAAGCCCTAGTATTCAACATATGGTGTCTAAATCACTCTGCTCCTTGCAGTTTTCTTTTACTTATTTATATGAAATTCTTTATCCTTCCAGAATATGGAGAAATTCCTTGTTTATGTGCAACTCACTGTTTCCTAAAAGGTAAGCCTGTGACTAATCCATTGAGAAAGCTGCATTACTGTGGAATTAGATTCGATATTAGCACAAGGGTATATCAAGGACAGTTTAATGAAAATGTCACGGACAAAAAATATAATATGCATATGGCTATGGTCAAAGCAATGAAGAAACAGGAAAAACTCAGATCCATAGTCAAACACAGAGATTACACTGGGGACAAGACACTCCTTTATAGAGGGAGGATTGCCCACCAGAGATCTCAAGTTTTATGGTATATGTTTAATACTCCTCAAGGTCTATTCCACTCTGTTTCTCAAAAGAACTATACTGACTTTTTTGGTGCCAAAGGCATATGATGTATGTTGTTGTATGCCAAAAGCATTCAGTCTGAAGTTCTCCGTAGTTATTATCTCTTTGTAAATTATCTTTTTTCTTCTCTGGGACAAGTTTATCCATAATTTGCGCTCTCTCAAACAATATATATACAGTGAATCCCCACTCTATTGCGACCTCTGCATTACGACCCCACGCATTTGCGAGGTGAATTTATCGCAGTTTTGATTCCACCATTTGTGAATTTATGCGGCTCACACATGTGAAGTGCCTCTGCTCCACCAAGGGGCGGTGCCAGAGCTCCCTGTGGGGCGGTGCCAGCCCGACCCCACAGGGAGGGCCATGAGTCATGCTGTCCCCTGTTACTCTAAGTGCAGCTGGGGAACTGACCCCTCCCCGGGTGTGTGTTACTGTTTCCATGGTTACAGGTGGGCAAGGGAAGTGCCCCAGGAAAGGGGCTGGCCGCAGGGGCCAGCATGACATGCTCACTCTGCTGCTGCAGCTGAACCCCCCCACGCTGTGTGGCGGTGCCGGCAGGGCGTAGGACCAGCCGGGTGGGGTGGGCAGCACGAGGCGCACAGCAGGCATGAGCACCGGGGCTGGGGAAGGAGCGGGAGCAGCGGCGTGGGGTTTGGTCGCAGCAGCCCCGCGGATTCTCGGGGTTGGGATGGGGGGGACTCCCGAGTCAGAGAGGGCTCAGAAATGGTTCCTTTAGCTCCCCTTTGCTCAGAGAGCCCAAGGGGAGAAGGAGAAAAGTTCCCGCAGTGCTCCGGAGTGCCAGGGGGTGGGGCAATGGGCGTGGCCTGCATGCATATTAACAACCTGCACTTCTTTGCAAGTTTAGTGTTTCACGAGGGCCATAGTCTGTCCCATTCCCCTCCCGAAGGATGGGGTTTAACTGTGTATACATATATATATATATAAAATATATATAGATAAGCAATATACCTTTGGTAATTGCAAAGTATTGTATCAAATTATATAAATAAAATTCATTAATTGAGGATTCGTATCACTTTGGCCATAGATCTACTGTTCCCTGAAATTTACTCTGTTTTTCGCTCTGCTGAAGTGAGGGACGGAGTTTTTCTCTCAGGTGTCTAGGTGTATTTTTGTAACTTTTACTAAATTTTGTTTATGAGTCTCTGTACATAAGTGTACATGTCTATTTATGCCAACAGACATGTGTGTATGTTCAAGAACTTGGAAGATACTTTTTCAATATTTGTACGTATGCTTGTGTTTTCATATTTTGGAAATAATCCATGATACGTTGGTTTTCAACCTGTTCCCTTCCTTTTAGTTTCTTGGAAACTTCTCTGATATGAGACAACCAAAATCATAATCTTCTTCAAGAACTGTGCATTGTGATGTTTTACACAATAATTCACCTCAGTCAACCTCCAAATATAACACTGAGTAGGCTGTGTTTCACAATGCTATACACGTGCCCCGTATCCATTCAACTTCTTTCTCTGTTAAACCAAGAAATGGGAACATGTCACATTTCCCTTACTCCTGTGGCTTCATTTTCAACATGCTTTCAGAATCTCTTTTAAAGTTTCTCATGTAGGTATGCATACAAACAAATACAAACAACTGAAACAAGTGGACAGCTAGCTATCTCCATACCTCAACATGTGTTCCAGATACTTACAACACACAGAAATTGAAAACAAAAAGGTAACGTGTACAGTCAAATAACCCCATTGTATATACAACAATGCAGATTTTCACTGGGACTACAGTTGTGGCCTTAGGCTGTGATCAGTGTCTAATGAGGCATTAGGTTCATGTGATGCAGCAGTTCCTTTAGTCTAGCAATTCCCATTTAACGTGAATACATCAAACATTTACCCATCCAAACATTTTTCACCCAGAAAATGCAAAATTATTCTACTCATATACATGAACACACAGTAAAATGGTACAGTCAAGCAGCATGCAGAGCACCTCCACAGAGCCTGCACCCACAGAGCACACATCCTGGAGAAATATACACACTTTTCATGCAGGCAAAGAAATGGCATTCTCACAAACTTCTGAAAGACTCATACTTCTCAGTTCACAGCTCTGGCAAAAGGGTTGCTTCAGACATAACCTAAAATCCATTTATTACCTTTTGTTTTGCAGATGAAGAGTGCTATTAATGTGTCTCTGTCACGCTTTGGGTTTTTTTTTCGATTTTCCCTTATTAATTTTTCATTGTTTGTTATTCCTCAGAGGCCACAATTCAAAATGTAAAAATGTTTTTAAAAAGATGAATCAGCTTCTAATATCAAATTCATAAGCTCAGCTACCACATTCAAGTAACATAACAATATGAAGAGACAAGGCAATGAAGTCCAAAATTTTTACTATTTTTAGAGACATTCTGAGTTGAAAATTGATATTCAGAAAACTGTTTTTTTATTCTGAATCCTAACTCCATGGAAATAAAGGCAGAGTTATTTTTCTTATCTTGTTTGCAGGGAAAAGCTGGATTTCGGGTCCTCATAAAGAAGCATAGTTAGTTATTGAACTCCACTTTAGTACAGTGGTAAGTGTCCCCACCTGGCGTGTGGGAGACCCGGGTTCAATTCCCGCCAGGGAGACATCGAGACAGACTCGATGATCCTTGTGGGTCCCTTCCAACTCAGAATATTCTGTGATTCTGATTTGTAGTAAAACTTCTTTTTCCCATAGCTTTATTGCATTTCTTGGCAGGGGCATCACCAGGAAACATCATCTCCAGTAGGCAAAGCTCTTCCTCAGGACATCCATTCAAAAGATGGCTCCAACAGCTGCAACGCCATAAGAACTGCAGCCCTGCTCTAGGTCTGGCATCCAGATGTTGGTCTGGCATCCGGGGATTCATCCAGGGATGAATGAGTGGCTGTAATTCCTTTACAGGTGAAGTGATCCATGTATTCTCACTATGAACTACTAAATCCTTGCCAGTAAACCTGAGCAAGCAATAAAAACAAAAATTCAGAATTAATTAGTATTGTGGGTGTAGACTGGGGAAAAGCATTTTGATAAAATGAGGATGCATTAATTTGTGGTTATTGCAAATTATTGTTTCATTTCACCAAGCTTGGAGCCCGTGTCAATCTGTTAGAAGGTAGGAAGGCCCTGCAGAGAGACCTGGACAGACTGGAAAGACGAGCAGATTCCAATAGAATGAAATTTAATAAGTCTAAATGTCAGGTTCTGCATTTTGGTTATAATAACCCCAAGCAGAACTAGGCTGGGAATGGAATGCTTGGAGAGTGGTGAGGTGGAAAGAGATTTGGGGTATTAGTGGTCAGCAAAGTCAACATGAGCCAGCAGTGTGCCCTGGCAGCCAAGAGGGCCAATGGCATCCTGGCCTGCATCAAAAATGGAGTGGCTAGTAGGTCAAGAGAGGTTATCCTTCCATTATACTCCGCGCTGGTTAGATCACACCTCGAGTATTGCATTCAGTTCTGGGCCCCTCAGTTCAAGAAAGATGTCGAGGTGCTAGAACGAGTTCAGAGAAGGGCGACAAGGATCATAAAGGGACTGGAAGATAAGCGCCATGAGGGGAGGCTGAAGGAGCTGGGTCTGTTTAGCCTACAAAAGAGAAGGTTCAGGGGTGACCTTATTGCTGTTTATAACTATCTAAAAGGAGGTTGTAGTCAGGCAGGGGTCAGTCTTTTCTCCTTGGACACTGGGGACAGGACGAGAGGTCATAGTCTTAAGCTTCAGCAGGGAAAGTTTAGACTTGATATTAGGAAAAAGCTTTTCACTGAAAGAGTGATCCAGATGTGGAATGGGTTGCCCGCAGTGGTAGTTGAGTCGCCAAACCTGGAGGTGTTTAAGGGTAGGCTGGATGAGGTGTTGGGTGATATGATGTAGATGTAGATGATAGGTTATTTGGGTTATAGGTTGGACTAGATGATCTTCAAGTCCTTTCCAGCCTTATCTATGCTGTGATACTCTGATACTGTGATTTTCAGAGTTAAAGATCATTGTAAGGAAAAAGATTTTTTTTGAAAGGAAAATAATCTAATATTGAATAATATGTTTGTCCTGTGTTTCTCAAATTAATTTATTTAGGATTAAACTTCCTTCACTTTAGATATTAAAAGATACATTTTGAATACTAAGCCTATAAACATACTTATCCTGATCAGGAGGACTGGTTGTCAAAACCAAAAAAAATTCTTTTTTGTATATTATAGGGCAGGATTCATCTAAGTAAAAGTTAGTCTAGAGAAACAAACACTTTAGATAAGTAATTTAAAAGATAATGTTATTCACTAAAGTTCCCCATTTCATTCCTCAGTGTCTATAAAGGGATCTAGAGTGACCACCTTACTCTCAAACATGGAACTTTAAAGACGTCTATGTTAACACAGGTGTTTTCCACATAGTTCCAATTTTTTTAAGGTACACATTATTTGCAGAATTTAAAGATTGCTCTGCTCCTTCGAGTCATGTTTATAGTATATTTCACCAGTCAAAACATTACCTCTGATGAGCTCATATTCTCATCTGGTATAGGGGAACATTAAGCATCTGCTAAAGTCAAACCTTGTGAATATTTCTACTTGAGGCTAAGAACTATGCTACCTAAAGTTTACATTTGTAAATTCAGAGGTTCACAGGTTATTCTGAGTTGGAAGGGACCTACAGGATTATCTAGTCCAACTCCCAAGTGAATGCCCGCCAGGGGATCAGGCCCACAAGTGTGGAACAATGGGCAACATGCTCCATCCATCCAAGCCTCCCAACATCTAGACAGTGTCACTGAGCTCCTCATCGAGTCTTCTCTTAAACACCTCCAGGGATGGCAACTCCAACACCTCCCTGGGCAGACCATTCTGATGAGAGATCACTCTCTCTGTGAAAAAAATCTTCCTAACATTCAGTCTAAACCTCCCCTAGCATAGCTTAAGGCCATGTCCTCTTCTTCTGGTGTCATCAGCCTCTGAGAAGAGATTCACACCCACCTGATGGCAACCTCCCTTCAAGTAGTTATAAAGAACAATCAGGTCACCTCTGAGTCTCCCCTTCTCCAGGCTGAACAACACTAGTTCCCATAGCCGCTCCCCATAGGGCTTGTCCTTCATCCATCCTCCAGCTCAACATCCTTCTTAAATAGGGGAGCTCAGAACTGGACACAGTACTTAAGATGTGATCTGACCAGCACTGAGTACAGGGGAAGGATAACTTCCCTAGTCCAACTGACCACACTGTTCCTAATACAGGCCAGGATGCCATTGTCCTTCTTAACCACTTGGGCACACGGCTGGCTCATATTAAGTTTCCTGCCAATCATAACTCCTAAATCCCTCTCCATGTCACCACTCTCCAGCCACTTAACCCCCAGCTGATAGCGATGCATGGGATTGTTATGTCCAAAGTGAAGAACCTGGAACATAGTCCTGTTAAGTCTCATATTATTGGAATCTGCCCATTTCTGTAGTCTGTCAAGGTCCCTCTGAAGGGCCCTCCTACCCTCTTGCAGTTCAACATTTGCCCCCAGCTTGGTATCATCTGCAAACTTGCTGATTCCCTTGTCAATATCAATTCCCTTGTCCATACCATCAATAAAGATGTTAAACAGCGCTGGGCCTAATACTGATCCCTGTGGGACTCCACTAGTGACTGGCTGCCAGCTGGATGTGGCATCATTCACCAACAGTCTCTGAGCTCGTCCATCCAACCAATTCCTAACCCAACATAAAACCTTCTGTCTATTTCTTGTTGTGTGCTGTTTACAGTATGGATCTTATTAAGAAAACAGTCCAGACAATTCACATGTTTTTTTTGTATGATTTATTCAGCTCTTGCTCCGGTATTCTTTATTACCAACTCAACATGTATAGTTTCTTTATTTGTACTGCACCTTCATATAATGGCTATATATCTATTAAGTGCCCTAAAGCAGGACAAAAGTTTTGTTTGGGAGGGAAGCATTCAGGCATGAGTTTTGTTAAAAATGCTTTGTTAACATTATTGGAAACTTGTTTTATATTGATCTCGCTGTAAAAGTGACTCTTTTAATTTCAGTGGTCTTAGTTCTGAAGAGTATGAAAAGAACAAGCTGTGAATGTTTGTATGATATGCTAATTGCATTAATGATTTACCATAAAAGAATATCCACCAGTCATTTCAGGCTGTCCTTTATACATAGTCACAGAATCACAGAATATTCTGAGTTGGGTCATTCTCAATGACCCACAAGGATCATTGAGTCCAACTCTTAAACAGCACCACTGCCTCCCTGGCAAGAATCAAACCCCTGGTCTCCCACATGAGAGGCAGGGACACTCATCACTGTATTAAAGTGGATTTTTTTTCAGACTTTTTACATGAAATAATCAACATTACAGAATTTTGTTCAATCCTTGGGAAATTGCTATTTCCATATCAGTACACTTGAGATTAGGTAGCAAAAGTCCCACCTCCCTTCTACATTTGATTTTAGTGTCTTAATAATGTATGACTTGATAAAGAATTGTACAGAAAAAGATCAGATGTTGTAGAAAATTCCCTACAATAACAGTTAGATAGTTTAAGACAACATAGACTGAATAACTATGCAAAAGATAATTAATCTAGCTATGTAATTAATTTGGAATTACAATGACAATAAAGGCAAATTCTTATCGATACATTGAAATTGCGATAAATGTTAATATATTTAAAAATTGGTATTTAAAAAAGCTGTAGCTAGTTAATTAGATATCCATCTACATACTTCATAAATATCAACATTTTGACAGTTAATCTCACATTCAGAATACAGTTCAGCCTTGAGTATTCCCAGATAGAATAGGTATGATGAGTAGCACTAGCTACATTTCCGTTCAGATCCATATATCTTGCTCCGGATGAAATTAGTTCAAAAGTTCACAGGTTATTCAGAGTTGGAAGGGACCCACAGGATCATCAAGTCCAACTCCCCACCAACTAGACCATGTCATTGAGCTCCTAATCAAGTCTTCCCTTAAACACCTCCAGGGATGGCAACTCCACCACCTCCCTGGGCAGACCATTCCAATGAGAGATCACACTCTCTGTGAAAAACCTCTTCCTAACATTCAGTTGAAACCTCCCCTGGCGTAGCTTAAGGCTATGTCCTCTTGTCCTGGTGTCTTCAGCCTCTGAGAAGAGATTCACACCCACCTGACTGCAACATCCCCTCAGGTAGTTGTAAACAGCAATAAGGTCACCTCTGAGCCTTCTCTTTTCCAGGTTGAACAACCCCAGTTCCTGTAGCCGCTGCCCATAGGGCTTGTGCTCCAGTCCTTTCACCATCCTTGTCGCCCTTCTCTGCACCCTCTCAAGCAGCTCAACATCCTTCTTAAACTGGGGAGACCAGAACTGCACACAGTACTCAAGATGTGGTATGACCAGTGCCAAATACAGGGGAAGGATAACTTCCCTAGTCCAAATGACCACACTGTTCCTGATACAGACCGGGATGCCATTGGCCTTCTTAGCCTCCTGGGCACACTGTTGGTTCATATTGAGTTTTCTGTCAATCTTTACTCCTAAATCCCTCTCCATTTCACCACTCTTCAGCCGCTCATCCCCCAGCTGATAGCGATGCATGGGATTGTTATGTCCAAAGTGAAGAACCTGGAACACAGTCTTGTTAAATCTCATATTATTGGAGTCTGC